>JZLH01S0621974.1:18047-29453 GCA_001188425.1 Eucidaris tribuloides | reverse complement strand
CAAGATTTCACTGCGGTGGAGTATAAAATAGGCTTGATCTACACCAGTAAGTCTATTGAGGAAATAGGTCATAATCCGATAACCTGATATGTAGATTTTTCACTTTTGTATAAAGACTAGATAGATCATTTTTGATATATATTTTTTAGGGCTTCATTTACTGATTTTTTTAAGATGTTTTGATTAGTTTTCATGTCGTTCGGCCACGACATTGATTATTGATAGATATATTGATTGTTTGATTGATTGTGATGACTGCTGACTGATGACTGCCTGACTGGCAACTATACTGACAAACGACAATATGGACCCTGGCAATCATATGCAGTTTAGTGCATTGCCAAGCTTTGTTACATCAAGACTCGTAAAATGCGCTTTGAAATTTACATCTTCCGAGACTATACGCTCATGATGCCACCCCCGAACTCCCGACAGCTTCTAGAAGGATATCCGTTCCGAGTAGTCCATTCGACGGGTAACCAGGATTAGTAATGTGGGGCACGGGGTCCTGCTAGTCAAGGACCGTATCCATAAAAAATATTCATAAGGACAGCTACTCATACTAAGACATAAGGGTCGCAGTTCATAATTACCAAACAGGTCGTTATTTATAAGGGTCCCTATTCATATACAAGGGCCTCTATAATAAAGACAATATTCATAAGGGTCGCTATTCATAATCGAACAAGAGGTCATATCAATGGGAGAAAGGGTCTATTTTAAAGTCCAATATTCATTAAGGTCGCTAGTCTTATCGAACAAAGGGTGCTATTCAAATAGGAAGAGAGGGTCGGTATCATAAAGGTAATATTCAAAGGTGACTTCCATAGAAAAAATTTTTACTTATGAATAGCGACCCTGTTTTTCCGGCTTGTGAATAATGACCTTATATATTGACTTTATGAATAATGACCCTTTTCAATTATGAATAGCACTTTTCATTCGATTATGAATAACGATCTTATGGATATTGACCTTGTGAATACTGACGCCTTTCCTCCTATTTGTAATAGCGCCTCTTCTTTGATTATGAGTGTGAACGCCTTGATGAATTAACGAACGTTCCAATTTGTATTATGAACAAGACCCTTATGACTTATTATGTATAGTGACCATCATTGACTTTATATGATAGCGGTTCTTAATAATTTTGACCTTTTTCTTGATATGAATAGCGAGCCTCTTTAATATTGAATGCATTCTAATGAAATAATGGTCATTATGAGTTTATGAATAATGACCCCTATTTCCTTTATGAAATAGTGGACCTTCAGGTATAGGAAATTACAGGGGGGCGTTATAATTAACGGCCATTATGAACATTGGTCATTAGATAGTGTCTTATGCTAGGAAATTCTTCCAATCGGAGGGCTTGATGTTTTGGTTTGGTCAAGTTCGATCTTGTGCGCGGCAAGGCTTGGTTTGTGTCTACACGAACTTAACAAGTATATCCAAAATATAAATAGTATAGATATAAGCGATATTATAATGGTGCTATATTAGCAACACAATTATTGTAGTGCGACTGTCTTACATATGGATAATATAATATAAATAAAAACTTCAAAAGTTTGCAGTGAACAATAAATAGGAATTAATATAAAGGGAGAAAGCCAATTAATATTTGTAGTTATTTTATGGATTAATGTATGTTTGAAAGCATAAGAGATTCAGTAAAAAATTTTTGTTACGTTGTTATGTTTGACGGTAGTTTATTCCTTTTGAACCCATTTATAACAAATGCTCTTCCACTGATATTATTCTGTTTTGGCGAAAATATATTTCATAGAGTATATGGCGTAAATTTAATTCTAACAGGAGCGTATCACTCAGAAAGTTATTAATGTGTCCTCGTAAGGATGAACTTTTTTTTTTTCCATTCAGGCAACTGTGGACTAACTGGGGCTCCCAGCCTTGCCCCCCCTCCGCCCTCGGCTACGCCTTTCCCCAACGTCATTGGAGGCTGACTGTTTAATACAGAGAAAGCACACGCGCTGTTCATTTCAAAACAGCTTTTTCAACGTTTTTGATTCTCCAGCTCGCAGCGCTCCGTTCTGGAGTTTGTTTTGTATTCCGTGAATGGCCACTCACGATGACTGATCAATCTTGTACAGAATTCCGCCTTTGGAGACGAGTACTCCTCTTACATCACAGAAAAATAGAGGAACACCATCTCGCTCATCGTGTATGCAATTTGTCTCGCCAGATGACCCGCAGGGGGTTTAAGATATTCAGCAGATCTTCTAAAAGAGTCTTAAAGGCATCATTTTAACAATGTTTCCAGTAAACAAACAAAAAAAAGAGACTACATGCATGATCCTCCATGCGACTGGGGTCTCTGATAAGCTCTAAAATTAAGCTCTAAAAATGTTTTACTTCAAATCAATCTTTAGGTGCTTTTGGAAGTTATAATTAATGAGTGATCATTCCAGTTTCCCACACAGACTGCTGTGTTTGTCCATGGACCTCAATGCATGCGCCGATGTTTATTGGTATTTTTAGTGTCTGTAAAACTGGTGTATATATCCATTCAAACACTGTTATTTAGGTCAGATGACAGTGTGACAATTTGGTAAAGGTCAAATTGTGTCTTTAATGGACAATCAGACAAAATAAACAAAATATCATCTTAATTGAAGCCCCGTTTCTATATTGTACGCAGATACGAACAATGCTGTGGGAGAGAATACACAGGGAATTTTTTCAGAGCACGGGCGGCGACACGGTGAGGGAAGGGGGCAGGGGACGCCCCATTGTTTTTAAAGTAATGACAATTACGTGGATTTTAATGTTTTGCAAAACTTTGCCCCCCCCCCCCCCACCCTCCCCTAAAATTTTGATTGAGTGAGTTTTCGGCTGCTAACTTGGCCGCGAATTTAGCCGTGAACTTTTTTTTTTTTGGAAACGAATATTTTCTGCCACCCCCTCCCCCTCACACTTTTATCAGAACAGCGTAGTAAATACTCACCTCGTATGTAAACACAAATAATTACCCAAGTCGAATCATTTATGTAATCACAATGATTGGAAAATTAAACTGAAATAATTAGCTCGTATGCCTCATGTTTACATCATATTATCTTTCTTTATAAATATCGATCATTTCATTGTTATTTCTCATTCAAGCCTCATTAGTCAATATGGCAGTTTCACGATGTTTATGAATGTGTATGACTCTTTTTTTTTCTTTATCCCTATCTCCCTCTTTCTATTTGTCTGCGTGTGTGTGTGTCTGTGTGCGTGTGTGCGTGTGTGTGTGTGTGTGTGTGTGCCTGTGCATAATGCTATACAATAATGTGTGCATCCATGGTGTTTGACAATCGAGTTTAATTATCGATTTACATTGGGACATCGCGTCTGCTGCCTGCATGCTTATTACTGGACTCGGTTGACTCGAAGATGAGAAAAATGACATACATTATGCTGTGGTGCTCGAAATACACCCGAAGACTTTACACTAAAAAAATAGTGGTGTTAGATTAAACACCACGGGTGTTAAATCTAAAACCACTCCAGCTTCAATAGAGCACCACACGGAGAGGTGTTAAAACTACATTGTTGGTGTAGAAAAGTAATCATCTGTCACTTCTTGGTGTTAATTGCACACTGCGGCGATTTTTTTTTTACGCTGCCCTGGTGTTAATTCCACAATGGCACTGCATGGTGTTGATTTGACACCTTTGGTGTTGATGGTAATGGTATAAAACCGGCCCGGTATAGTCTCAACATCTATCAGTGTGGTCTTCTATTGAAGTTTAAGCGGTGTTACTTTGGTGTAAATATTTCCACATTTTTTTTTCAAAAATCAAGCAGTCTAGCGGGAAGTTGTTATTCTTCTTGTTGAACAAGAATTAAAGGTAAATGACATGATCGGGTAGTCCTCAACTTGGGCTGAAACTACTCTAGAATCAAGCAAGCTACGCAAGGATTCTTCTGTGAAAATCTTGTAGTTAAATGTTGACTCATTCTTAAATTACTAATGTCAATATCCCTCGTGGCAGGCAAACCTGCTGTGTGGCTCTCTATGGGTCCTATTTTTAGACTGCCCCAATAAAATTAAAATACTAAAATTAAAATACTAGTATTCATGCTTGATTCCCCTTAAGTAAACAAATTAGAGACAAATACTTCCAGCTGGGAGATCCACTTCAGCTGGTGTATAGTCGGTATATATTTCAACTCATTTGGTTTTGGAGGCAGTTTCAAGTGTTCCCAATCATGTCACTAACCTTTAATGTAACAGGGAATTATTAATCACCTAAAAAAAAATGTTTTAGATTTTGAAGTGTCACACTTGAGTATCGATGTAACACCATAAAAGAACACTGGAAATTTAACTTCAGCTTGGTGTTGGATATTTAACACCCGTCTTTTCGCAGTGTACGGTGAACAAAAATAAAAGTAAATGCATGACAAAAAATACGTTCATAGTTGCAAGGACAGCATAAGGTATGTGGTTATTGGCTGTCATTTAAAAATCAACAATTCATGCAGGCAGTAAAATGACCGACGAAAATCCATAATGTGTCGTCACGACCTCTGCATCGTAATTTTATTTGCCGTCAACCTTGTGTCAACACATTCAATGTCCAATCCTTCGAAAGTTGTGCTTCGATTCGAGGTCGTTTGACGCAGTCACGATCTGACTCCAATGACAATGTCAAATACCTCATTATGTATTCCGGGAAACATTGATTTTTGAAAAAGAATGGATATTATATAAAGTGAAATATAAGTATTATTCAGAGATTTCGTTCGTCTTTTTTCTTCGAAGCAGCAATTTTGGTTAATTCACTGATATTGTCAACTGCCTCATTATGCATTCTAAGGACCATTAATCTTAGAATGCAATGAATAATGTGCAAAGTAAAATATGAATTTTCATTCTTGGATTTCTCTGTTTTATTTCTCGAAAAAGAAATCATGTTATGTCAGTTTTAATAGCATTCACAAAGTAAAATGACGGACGCACATCCATAAAACGACAGAACAAAATTCATAATAATGTTATGTGTTTCCAATCTTTGAAAGTTGTGCTCCGATTCAACGACATTGTACGCAGTCACGATCTGACTCCAATGACAATGTCAAATACCTCATTATGTATTCCGGGAAACATTGATTTTGAAAAAGAATGAGCGTCGCAAAAATTAAATTTACATATCTGGAAATTTCGATAGTTCTTTTACCCGAATCCACTGACATTTCCAACTATACCTCATTACGCATTCTGGGAACTATTGATCTTGGAAAACAATAAGCATTGTGTAAATGTAAATATGAATTCTTTTTTTTTTATATCTCGGAAACACAAATCATGTTGTATCATTTTAAGTAGCTGAAGTTAAATCACAGACGTAGGAAAGAGGGGCCTATACACCAAGTTGATCTTTAGTAAAACAAAAATGATAAGAATAAACATTTAAACCAAGATGTAGGAACAAGATGGCTCGAGTTAGCAGTTCCCAAGTTTTGGCTCCAATCCGCTGCGGGAAAAAAATCTTATTTAAAGACAAGATTTCATTTTTGCAGACCCCTATATACACATAAAAACCTCATTTTATAGGCCACATGCTACTAGTGAAGGCCATATCTATGAAATTTAATGCCTAGAATTTGAATAATACACAAACACTTGACATCTCTGCCATGTAGCATGTGTGTTAGGCTCATATTCCATGCATTTGTCTGTAAAATCAATACCAATTTGCATGGGATATCGTGAATAAAGTGTCATGTAGCAAAAATGTATATACATTATGTTTGTAATTTGCAAAGAAACTTCGTATATCGTACATGGTGAACACAGAACACTCATGCGGGACATGGATCTGAAGGGTCTGAAGATTACTGATTTTGTAATTCTAGTCAAAATTTAATGGTCAATAGATACACATACTCCAGCGATATTTTAAGGTTATTAAATGAACATTTGTTGCATTTGTCAGTGTAGGCTTACTTACACAAAGTGTTCTTGTGATAACTAACTTTTAATCCGATCACGAACTCTCGTAAACCGAAACCAAGAAACGCGGGAAAATCACATCACGTGACCAAAGTCATTGTTGCATTACTGATTATACGCGGGTTACGAGCAAATTGGGAATAGTTGATGCACAAGTAAGCGTGTCATATCAAACCATTACCGGAATAAATGAAATGCTTGCAGGCTGTTCAGGGAAACAGATCAGATGTTAAGTGCAGGCAGTGTTATAACCATGTATTTATTATGTTCTTGCAGGAAATTGCAGAAGTTAAAATTCATAGAGTAATAAATGTGGGGCTATGAAATATTAATTTTGATCGTCGTGAGACGAATTGGTATCAAGTTTATTCGGCTGATAAATGTACATCAAGTAATCTTTTCCGGTATAATAACTGAAGCTTGGCCAATTCCCGCTTTTTACTTTCTCCTTTCCTCTAATCCGTGATATCTTAACGGGTTATTACCATGTATTTATGTTCTTGAAGGAAATTGCAAAAATTGAAAAATGTGCGGCTTTGAAATATTAATTCTGATTGTCGTGAGACGAATTGATATCAAGTTTGCTGGGCAGATAATTGTACATCAAGTAATCTTGTTCCAGTATGATAGCTGAAGTTTGCTTGATTCTCGCTTTTTTCCAACCTTTTTTCATCTAATCCGTGACAGCTTAAGATGGCCAGTGGAGTAAAAAAGAAATATTTATCAAAAATGTATATTTTCAGATCAAAATAATCTGTAAAGTGTAAGCTTTCAGAATATACCTATATACTCTACGGGTACAGATAATTGCTAATATATTTAATCCAGGCTTAATATATTGACGTCGACCCAAAAATACACCGAGACGAGCTTCTCTTCAAAATCAGAATTAAATATATATCATGTAAACGAATATAAAGAATAACATATGTGTTGAAATATAGGTTTCACATCAAATCCCATTTTACCAACATGAAGATTTTTTTAGACAAAAAATGATAAAACCCCAAAAGTTTTCATTCAAATTTGATGAAATTTTCAGACAATGTTTGTTTTGTTTTGAAGAACAGATTAATGATGAGTTTTAGGGGTACCCCATATGTATCAACAGAACAATTTCAGTTTATATATCTGTTTTCTTATTTTTGAAAGAAAGAGTTGTTCAATATCAAGAAAGCAGAATAGATAGAATGGGATATAGATTCATGTTTAACTTTAATGTGAATTAGGGGTACACCTGCTCACTTCTGATGAGTTGTGTTTGTAACATGGACATTCAAGAATATTCATTTTTTGATCATTTTACAAGCAAAACACTGTTGTCTTCACTTATACAGATAAGATATTGATGTAAGCATCCACTGGACAGGGTCAGATAGTCATTACTGACTACAGTTATCCAGTTAACTTTTTTTTACCCTGGCAGTCCAGTGAATGCCCATTTCCATACGCGTACGCAGGGGGGGGTGTTTGGGGTGTTCAAACACCCCCTTTTGCCGAATGGGGTAGTTAAACACCCCTAAACACCCCCCTTTTTACCGGAAATCACCCCCCTTTTTTTCACGATATCACCCCCCCTTTTTTTTGAATAAGTGGGGTGTCTGAAAATGAGAAATAATTGATTTTTTAGTAGATTTTGAAGAAAAATTTTGCATAACACACCCCCCTCTCTGGTGATTTAGTTTTTTTGTTACTTGTGTGACCTGGAAAAAATGTGGACCTTGGATTTGTGAAAAAGAAATTTCGTACCCCCCCCCCCCCCCCCCCCACCATTTGTGTTTTCGGCGACTGACGTGACCGGGAAAAATTTTGGACCTTGGATTTGGGAAAAAAAAATTCGTCACTACCCCCCCACTATTCGTGTTTTCGGCGATTGGCGTGACCGGGAAAATGCGGAACCTGGGTTTTGGCCGCGGGAAAACACCCCCCTTGGAAAAATCCTGCGTACGCCTATGATGTCGGTATTAACAGTTTTTGGTTGGTTTGAGGTTGTTTTCTGATGTTTGGGGTGAAAATGGAATTCTTTTTGAATGATTGATGAAAAAGGTTGTATCTCCGACCAAAACTATACTTGGGCTTTAACTTAATGTTTAGTAATATGCATATCCACCACACTAGTCAGTGACCTCCAAATGCCATCTTCTCATGGCATCAGTGATTTTAGTCACACACTGATGAGGAGTATAGCTATCCACTGTACCTGCAGTAAGAGTGACTGATCACCCAGTGAACTGTCAACAGTTGATACAGACCTACACGTACATAGAACGATTGAACTTTTACAATGAGGTCAACTTATCCTTTATTTTTCCTCAGTCAGCCATGAAATAATCATCTCTTACATATATTTTGTCACAAACAGTTACATAACAACTCTTTCTTCCCAGGCACCAAACTTTACAAATTTCTGGCTTCTGATCTTGATTTATGATTAATTGTATAAGGGGGCATTTATACCTTTCATGTTTTTTTTTTTTGGGGGGAGGGGAAAGGACACTTCTTCTGTTTATGTCGAGATATCTTTCAGTCAGTGGCAGGGGGAAAAGTGCATGGTGACTTTTGACAATTTGACCCTGAAATGCCTGAAAGAGCCCTTGTAAATTGCCATATTGTTCAATACAAAAATAATTCTGAAACTGGATAAGAAGCTCCCGTAATGTAAAAAAAAAAAATCTTGCTCATTTGTGTAATCTTCCATTTAAGCTGAATTCTCACATACAATTCAAAGGATATATATGCTATTTAAATCATCTTCAACCATTTCCTGGCATTTCTAATAATGTTTTCCTGTCATATATAGTGAATCAAACAACATATTCACTCAGAGTAAACTGAAGTAATTTGGCGTTTTGGTGTTAGGTACAGATAACCTGCTGGAGACTAAGTACAAGTTAACTCGGGTTGGGGTCTATGGAAAATGCATGTTATAGTGAAATCAAATCATCTCCAATGGGTTAAGTCTGATTGAATCTTTGTACACAATCTCTTATTTTGCCCTATTATTTATGAAATTAACATTGAAATTCCTTGATAAGATGAACATAATCTATGTTTTAATAACTAGATGCATTCAAATATTGTCAACTAGTTTGCATATATGTGTAAGGTGTGAACTTGGTTAGTTTAGTTTAGTTTTTACTCAGTCCTGTAGTAGATTTGTTGTTCCAGAAATAATAAAAATATGTTTGATATAGTCACAGTAGGCCTACTCATAAAAAGAATTCTGTATTGTTATCAATATCTATTCCAGACCAGAGTTGAGGCGAGGTCACTCCTATGCATGAATAACAACCACTTGTTGATATTGATTAAGTGGTATTTCTGTTGCTATCACATTTTTTCCATTCTTTACGAGGGCATTTGCCTAAACAATTACTCTCTTGAAACAATTCCCTGCTTTCTTGAATGATCAATTCCCCTTGACCGCAGCGTAGTCAGGCGCTCATGCCAGCCATTCAACCACATCCAACCACGGAATAATGAGGACCTGACATTTCTGCTGTTTTGATCCCCCCCAAGGGAAGGTGGTCAGGAGGATGCTCTGCTATTCATTCACAATCTTGAAACAGGACGACTCTGACCACAACAAATTTGGACGTCTCAATTAAATGCATAGGGCCTCATCCAGCTATGTTGTGCATACATGCACACACACACACACACACACACACACACACACACACACACACACACACACACACACACACACACACACACACACAAAGCACATTTGCACTGAAAAGTGGTAAATGTGCATTGTGCAATTATTGATGAGTATTTAAGTAAAATGTCCTGTTTTCATCATCTTAAGATAAAGTTACCTGTGACAAATGCATTTTCATACATGTATATGTAGAGAATTTGTCCAAATATCTGATCTCCCATTCTGAAGTGTAAGTTCATCTGATCAGAACATATCATGTAAATAAATAGGTGTGTGTCCTATAGGCCTATTATTGCTCTTTTTTTGTTTCCAATCAGAGGAAGATAAAAATTCTGCAGTAGGTATGGATATTCAATTTCAAATGTATGATTCTGATGAAGTATTTAAAGAGAAAACATATTTTTTGAGTTACAATATTAAAACCTTTCATCTTTCCTCATTACTCCAGTGATTCTAAGAAATGATATGATTTTTTTTTCCTGCTGATTTGTTTGGCTTTTAATGGCATATTATGAAATAGCAATGTTGCATTTAACCCTATGCCTGTTGATGACTTTGACAAGCACAACATCGGCCCACTTGCCAGCCATGGATCTTTACCAACCATGGATCTTGAAATGATCTGGCAGCCTGGGGCTCAGTGCACTGCAAACAAAGAGATAAAGCTTCTCTTTGTGATTTTGATGTTATCAATCACACTCATCAGAGGAATGAGATAAAATCAGTTGTAATGAGATTGTATTATGTAATTCCTCACTTTCACTGGGTACAGTATTAACCATTTCATTTGTTTTTTAATCCAATGTAGCAACTTCATTCATATGTGACCTGTCACCACGATACCCTAATAAAGTCACACAACCCAAAGGTAAGGAAAGTGCCAAATATTGTAATTATGATATACTAGCTTCATCGGCGCTTCGCGCCGATGAAGCTGCACCACGCACCTCGTTCCCTCATTTTATTTTGTTTCGGGGGGGGGGGATCCCCATATCCTCCCCATCTCCCAATATGGTCGCCAAATCCGCCAACCCCTTCCCCAGCCCCTTATTCCGTTGTATCCCTCTCGTATGCCCCTCTTATTCTTCCTCATAATTCCCCTTGATTTTTTCCTCTTATTCCCCCTTTATTTGCCCTAATTGCCCCATTATTCCTCCCCAAATCCCCATTTAATTCTCCCCCTTATCCCACTCTAATTATCCTCCTCTTATCCCACCTAGCTCTTATTCCCTTTTATTCCCTCTCCTATCCCCCTCTCTTATCCCACCGCAACGTGCATGTCTTCAAATCAATATATATGAAGTATAAATCATTTTTAAAATCATGTATTCAAATCATCTATTCATGATTATTGTCATTTTCCCTGTAGCTATCTCCTGGTACATTCGACTGAAATATGGTAGAGGATTTCCTCCACGATTATGAGAAGTCAAAGTACAGTAGTTTTCCCTAGTCGATCCCTGTAGTTATCCCCTAGCCCCCTCCGCTGACCGACAATGTCAACATTGTTAAAAAGGAGAAGACCCGAATATTAAGGAAATTCTATCGGTCAACACCTCGATCTATCTCTTCCATCCACTCTCTCCTGTTATAGTACTTAATAAATTATTCAATGACAATGCTTAGACACCCCTTAAAACCAGTGGCATAGCTAGGATTTTTTCAGCAGGGGGGTACTGAGGGGCCCTTGAAATTTTGTAGGTGGCACCAATTTTCTTTATTTATTTATTTATTTTTTTTTTGGGGGGGGGGTGCATACACATCATTGCACAAATCC
>JZLH01S0621972.1:20191-43915 GCA_001188425.1 Eucidaris tribuloides | reverse complement strand
GGAGAATCGTAGATTTTCACCTTAAGCACTAAATAATTTTGAAATACAAGGTTTTTTTTCAGGGCTTCATTTTTAGACCTTATCAAAGACACTTGGAGCATGGAAGATCATGTAGCGGACATTTTTTTTTAAACTGTGGTCATTGTTAGCCTGTGGTTTTAGATTTAATATCGAGGTTTTGGCAGTGAATGTACTATTTCACATGAGAACAAAATTTCCAGAACACAATTACTACGAACTCGTCTTTAATTGCAGGGACATAGGCACTCCAAGAAAAAGGGTTCGCATCAGAACCATGTTGTCGCAATAGCAGAACGATTTTAGGGGAACCATTTTGGGGTGCTAATGAGCTCCTTTTGGACCAACAAAGGTTCTCATCACCACCGTTGTGGACAAAATGGTGCTCATAGGAAATTAGAAATCGTTCATACGTCAAATTATTTTTGATAAGCTTCAATATTGATGCTGCTGTCGTAATTGTGAACCTTTTCCAAACCCTTTCTTTCTTAAAGTAAATGAATGACTTATTTATCCAATAACATGGTGTAGACGTTGCATAAGAAAACAAAAACAACAAGTGTAGCAATCTATCTCACAATCAAGGGAGTTTACTTGACATTACGGGAAAAATTGTGTCCCTTTTAAACAAATTTGAGTCTAAGAGGGCATTTTCATTGTTTGCATTGACAGTCAACCATTAAATTCAACTTGCTATGTTCTGTACATCTACAACATTTCTAACCAGTTTTGTCTGAAAGACTTGTGGATATGGATGCAAATAATGTAATGAATCCCGCGGAATGCATACATTTTTCCAGTTTAAGCAGATTATAATAATGCTTATTGAAATATTGTATTATTTTTTTATAGATTTTATGTGAAAAACACGGTCATTATTTTATCGACATACACTTTGTCCATCGCCGTATGAACGTACCTTGTCAGATACCCTGCAGGAGCCACAAACCTTGCTATCTGATCAATTTAATTTTATTTTCATTCATTTCACATAAAATAATTTTGTCAAAGTTATCATTTTTGTCCGTCGCATATAAACAGAGCTAACGCTGATGTAAAATGTTCATAAGTAAGCCTAAATGTATATATGTATTGTAAATATGTTGTTGTGCAACTAATTATGTCAAATGTTATCGCTTTGTAATTTCATTGTTCTGCTTTTGCCTTCAAAGAAAATATTAAGTTAATCGTTTGTTACGTTTGTTTGATATTTTAAGTATTGATTCTGACCACAAAATCAATTTTGACAAATATGCGTTGTTAACCAGTTAATTCAACAGCATTGCTGAACTGATACCATAACTCCCAACTGGGTTTAAAGTCACAGGCTGTGAGCTGCATAATCCTCCATGCTCTAATTGTGTTTGATGAGGTCTAAAAATGAAGCCCTAAAAAATCGTATTTCAAAATAATTATTTAAGGGATTTTTAAAAAAGGTGAAAATCTACGAGTACCCAGGTTGATCGAATTCACCATGCCCATTTCCTCCAATAAACTTAATGTGTGTAGATCTAGGCTATTTTATACTCCACCGCAGTGGAAATTCATGGGTGACGTTCATTCTTAATCTTGCCAGTGGCAGCATAACTTTCCAAACGTTTCCATTCCAGGGTGTTTATTTGTCGAATTAAGCACTACTATTTAGTTCAGATATCACAATTTGATTTTTTTTAATTGAAGCTCCACAATGTTAGCCTGTGTCTTTAGAAAATGATTCTTCACACGTTGTAATACGATACGGCAATTAAGAGATACTGTTGTCCCATAAAGTCTGAGATAAGTTTAAGGTAATTTAAAATCCAATTTATTGATCACTATCGTTACATATCTCAGACTGTGACTACGCAAAATACATAAAAATGTGTTTGTATGTATTTACGTATGTGTATGGAAATATTGTGTTTACATGTACATGAACATGTACATTGTACGTATTAATTCAAAGAATTAAACACACGTACACTTCAACTTTACGTATACATTTTATCACGTTAAATAGCGACGAGTATTATTACGTAATGTTAGCCTGTACATAAGGTCTTTTTATATCGCTTTATCGCAACTATTGTGAAATCCATTTAAAATTCTTTTTTAGAAACCATTTGATAGAAAAAATCTTTATAGCGATGTTCCCTCAAAAAATCAAATAGATTTAAGAGGGGTTGGAGCTAAGGCTAGTGCTACAGAAAAAAAGGTATTTACAAGAATTTTGAAACCTCAATAATATATCAAGGCAGTTAAAACTCTGCTTGTTAGGGTGATAATAATTTCGCGATATATTCATTAATTCCGATTCCGTTGGCATGAAATCATGAAATTCTTATTCACTTCAAAACAATTTAATCAGTTTTTAAATTAAACCAAGGTATGTGATTGATTTGTGTATTGAAGTGCGATCGCTCTCTTTCAACGATATGAATAATGAGACCATGGCATGATTATACAAAATTATAACATTTTATGTGGCATATATTTACAAAAAAAAAGTCATGCATTTGTAGTTTATTTTAACAAGTCCAAATATTATACTTAAATCTTGTCTTTAGGCTATTAAATCTGAGATGAAATCGTGAGTGTATAATGGAGCTCTTCAGTAAATCTTTCTTTCAATTCTCAAGAAATACATTACTTATAAAAGAATATCGCCTAGTCTCTAAAATAATTTTTAATTAACAGGATTTTAAACGCAAATTATGTTTTTTTTTTTGAGGTTTTATAATGCTGGTAAATATATGTTTCGCACCCGTGTTCTAACAATATTGATTAACAGAAGAGCTTATACACCACATGTTGCACTGAAAAAATAATGACAAACATAACGGGCCGCTTAAGCGTGGTGTGTTTCATGAAACTATTTTCAAATTTATTCGTTAAAAATAATCTTGTAGTAAATGCATTAATTCTTATGTTGGTATACTAGTTTTTAGTTACTTCTAACAATTAGTTTATAAGTATAATTGTTGACAGCCATATAGCTTTTAAGATGTCAAATAACGTCATGATAAAGTGATGCAGGCTTACAATTATTGTGAAAAGATTACTAGTTCTTTTGTATTGATGAACATGAAGAGACCGTACTTTTCTTGTAGATATACAAAAATCCGCTTTTTATCTTGTCAAAAGTCCGTTATAGGAGCCTTTGCATTGAGAAAATTGCATTGAATCATGAAGCAAACTGTCTACTTCACGGAGACATTTGGAGATAGCCTTTTATATCTTTCAGTCGATTAAAAATTTGAAAACGGAGACTGCAGCGTTTGGTACCGATATCTATATAAAAGACGAAAATCACAAATTGTGTCTCGGTATAGCTAGATGTTTATATCAATCATTTTCCATTATGACATGATAATAACCACCAACATAAAAAGAAGGATGATTTGTTTATCTCTGTTTTACCCCAAAACACACTCTGTAAAAAACGTGTTTAGCAATTAAGACTTGTGTTTACAAAGTCATAGCAAAGATGTTTTCAGAAAAAGTATGTATAGATTTTTGACACCTAGTGTTTACAAACTGGTCACCGATGTTAAGTGATTTGACATATGACGTTTAGCCTCTGAATATGTTTACAAAGTGAGAGACTGGTAGCAATAATGTGTTTCGAAAGAAAAGTGTTTACTTGCTAAACACGGTTTTTACAGTGTAATTACAATAACATCGACGTTTATCAAAACTTTTCAAAAGGTTTCGAGATTACTTCATTGCGAAGTGCATTTTGTTCAGTGGCATGACCATAAATTAGTCGTGACTGTGGTACTCTGGTAATGTAACCCGTTGTAACCGATTTGATTTTACTATAACATGTATTTTTCATACAACCCAGCACGAGATATCTCGTACTTAGTCTCCAACGTAGTAATAATCTGTGATAAAAAAACGCGTATTAATGTTATTATCAATTAAGACGTCGTAATTTATACCTGAATTGAGTCAAAATACGAATGAATGAGAAATCATATACATACCATCTCCGCACATGACAGCACCCGGGGATCCATCCCGTACCCCAGCTCCGCCGTCCCCTAACCCATGATCTCCACCGAATCCTCCAACATCTCCTTGTAAATTTAGCAGGTGCGACACGGAAAATCCCCTGCCCTGCTGATGCAGTCCCGATGCCGTCAGCGCCGCGGCGTCTGTCGGCAGCCCGGCGGCGTCCACGCTGCCCGGCCCGTCCTGTCGGTGGTGGGGGTGATGCGTGAGGTGCGGGTGGTGGTGGTGGTGGTGGGGATGATGCGGCTGTGTCGCCTGCGGTTGTGGCTGTGACGTCGGGCCGTAAGCCTCGGCGGTGTGCATGGCCGTTTCCATCATCATCGTGTATGGGATTTAGGTTTCTTCGCGTCCTCAGGAAAATGCCCAATATAACAGATTATCCGAATAATGGACCTGTGCTCTATGTGGACAACTTCTTGATTGCAAGCCCCAGTTTGGGGGTAAAATTCTGTTATGCTAGATATTGTTTACTCGAATTTTTTTTTAATTAGACGGCATGGTTTGTGATGTAAAGTTGTATTTAGCAAGTTCAATATCGGTAATGATACGATGATAACAAAGACGCGACGGAAAGTCACCAACAATACCGATTATTTTTCTTTTGGATTATTAATTTTCTCCAGACTCAAACAAATTCTTGAAGCATTGGAGCATTACGTAACGTTCAACCACCGACACACACTCATGTGCTGCGAACGTCGAAGATTTTCAACA
The DNA here is from genome assembly GCA_001188425.1 of Eucidaris tribuloides. Taxonomy (NCBI): domain Eukaryota; kingdom Metazoa; phylum Echinodermata; class Echinoidea; order Cidaroida; family Cidaridae; genus Eucidaris; species Eucidaris tribuloides. The sequence continues at coordinate 39,187 of JZLH01S0621972.1, read as the reverse complement.
CACTTCACAAATTCATTTGAAGTAATGTTTTCCTTAATGTCAGCGGAATTATGAGAGTTCTCTGGCTCTTATCAATGTCTATTTGAATGATACGCAAATTAACCAGATTATAAAAGAAAACTTAATAGAAGATGTTGAGTTACGCTCTTCAAAAACGAAGATGTGGTGAAACACCTCTAAGTCGTTGGAACATCGTGAGGAGTTTGTATCATCAAAATTTTAAACGTACGTAATTACATAAATTCGAAATAAAATATTGTTTCAAAAAACTATTGCTACACGTCGATGGCAAAAATACCGCACGAACGTCCAGTCGATCTGTCACCGAGACGGATTTTCTGACCTTGAAATTAAAAACAAACGTTCTGGAATTAAATTACTGGGATTTACGATGGCATACTTCCACGAGTGCTATAACCGTTGGCCGTGGAGTCTGGACGAACAGACCGTCAGTGGCACACGTCTGCTCTTGGCTGTAAAGTGGTGATTAAAAGACACCAACCGCAAATGAAATTATCAGACGATAATTTCGTGATTAATATAAGGCGGAGATGAGCGGCCTACAGATGATGCTTTTCGACGAAAAATTTCCGCGAAAAAAATATGATTATGCAACCGCTTTTCGTCCCGTGTCTGTCCGATACACGTCGATGCAATGTTTGGTGGAGACAGGGTATTTTGTTATTATTTCCTCAAATATAATAACTGCGTAACATTTTGAATACGTTGTTACCAGGTCGTAAATGCCGCGCCGCTACCATCACCAAGGTTTGGTTTACAGCTATGACGGTTAAACCATATCATTAATTACAAGACCAAAGTCAGCGCACTATTTCTCCCCCCGAACACCCTTTTTTTTCTTTCTTGTTTCCCTCCTTCCACTAATCGCACGGTATGATTGGTTAACGAAACTTATTAAAAATCATGACGTATGACAACGTCACGTCGACAACGATCCAATGACAACTGACCGTTCCTTCTGGGTGGCGGTTCGCGGGAGAGATTGCTGCGGAAGTTCGGCTCGCCTTCCAATCGTCTGCAGCTGAGCGATGCCTAAATTTTGCTCTCGCATCCAACTGCACCCATCCAAAATTAAAGACACTATTTAAATTTGCTTAACTTCAAGTTGAAAAACATTGCCAAACTGTGTTATCTGAGCTACAAAATAGTGCTTGAATGAACATCCTAGAATACAAAACTTTGGAAAGTTATGCCGCCAGTGGCAAGATATGTTTGGATGAACGCCACTTATAACTTTTGCATCCGGTATGATCTTTATGGTAATACAGCAGTCTATGGGGAAATGGTCATGGTGAAACTGGTTGCAATATAGATTTTCACCGTTTGAAAGCACCAAATGACAGTTTTGAAGTACAATTTTTTCAGGGCTTCATTTTTAGACCTTATATGAGACATTTACAGCATACAAGATTATGTTGCTCAGATTTTTCAAACTGTGATCAGTGCTAAATTATGCCTTTAAATGGGTAGTGATTATTATTATTGTTGCGTGTTTTGTTTTTTTTTTGGGGGGGGGGTATGTTACAATTGTTCAATATTAGTTTGAAATGTGTTTGCTTGGATATAGAGTTCAGATTGTCTGTCAATTTTAGTATTGGCACTTGTCGAGCGTTTGCGAACTTTAAAGACACTTTTTAACATTATGGAAGCTCCATAAAAAATTGTCAAACTTTGATGTCTGTCCTATAAATGATAGTGTTTAAATGAACAAAAACCATCGTAGAACACAAAACTTACAACAGTTATTCTGTCAGTAGCAAATTAAGTCCAGATAAGTATCGGTAAATAAACTGATATCCGGGGGACATAAGTTTTATGACACAGCCGTCTACAGGAGAAAAATAGATTGGTCGAAATGGTGAAATTGATTTTCATTTTTTAAGCACTCAGTGATCATTTTGAACTGCATTTGTCAGGGCTTCATCTTTAGACCTTATCAGAAACATAAGTAACATGGATGTTCTTGCCCTGTATCTCAGATTTTTTTTTAAAACTGGAATATGAAAACATTAATAATGATGCCTTTAAGAAGCGAGCAATAAAGGAGGTCATCATTTTGGTGGTGCGCGTTAAGAGGTTTGCCATAATCCTGGCTGACATCCCGAAGGTTAAAACAAACCTCAACACAGGGGCGGCGGAACGTATTTTCGTTTGGGGGGGGGGGCAAAGCCAAAAAGGGCACTTGTGTGTCAAAAGGGGCATTGGGAACACGCACATATTTTCACCATCAGATTACATTTTTGATTGAAGTAGCTAATTTCCGCGGTAGTATGTAACTTGAGCCAAATCTTTTTGAAGGGCATTACTGATTATGAAAACATGAAATATATATCTACTCCGCGAGCGAGCGTAGCGAGCGAGCGGTTTGAGAAAATTGGAAATTTTTAGTTGTAAAATTCGCTTTGTGGTCTATTCTGGCGCTAATTACAACTCAGAATGTTTTGAAGTATAGCAAAATCTTTTTGAAGGGGATTTATCAGTAAAGCATGAAATAAATATAAATCTACTCCGCGAGCGAACGTAGCGAGCGAGCGGTTTGTGAAAATTTGGAAATTTCAGGTTTGAAAATTCGTTTTGTGGTCTATTATGGGGCTAATTACAACTCTACAGTACCCGATCTAGACGATATAGCACATCTAAATATACTTAATGATTATGCAGTCATGCTGTATATTGTAGAACAGGGTCGTCGATCCATTTTTTGGATTGGGATGGCAAAAGTAAGAAAAATTTCAAAAATGTTCGACGCACTCCGCGCGCCGAAGTGTAGTATAGAACTTTGCGCGCGAAGCGCGCCGAAAACATGAACATTGAATATAGTATTTTCTGTATAAATGTAATGGTTTTGTTGTATCTTGCACTACTTTTAGACGTTTCCTTGCATTACGTTTCATGAATTTTTCAAGTTTTCAAAATTATCGGGGGGGGGGGGGCAAATCGATGTTTGCCCCCTCCAATATTTTCATTGGGGTGGCGACCGCCCCCTTGCCAACCCAAGATTGACGCTCCTGTTGTAGAATACGCAAAGTTCTGTTACAGAAAAAGGGGTATTCCTCCCCAATAAGTGAATTTCTTTATTGAAGAGAATAAAAGGCAACCGTGGGATAGTTCTCTCACGAAGGACACGTTTCATCGCTTTAAAAGCACATATTAAAATGTTATCAAGATGGAGTAGGCCCAATTTTGCCACCCCCGAGGGCATTAAAGTTAGAGGCCAATGCCCCTTTTAGGTTCATAATTTGCCTCTTTGTTGAACAAAGTTTTCTTTTTATGACGTACCCCGGCAGGGGAAAAATACACTGAATATAAAAACAACAAAGAAGAAAAAAATCACCTTCAGTGACGAAAGTGCGTTTATTTGAAAAAAAAAATCACTTAACTTAGTATGAGTAGGGGCCTACAAACCAACAGAAGGCACATTTAGCTTAGAAAAAATGTCACTATTTTGTCTTACGGTGAAATGGGGGAGGGGTAGTGGGGCAAACAGTAGGAGGGCCTAATTTTGCTCCCCCATGAGGACATTAAGATGAGATGCCAATGCCCTTTATACGCACCATGATGTCCGTTGAACAGAATTAAACCAATTTTGTCTTTTTTGCACTGTAAACATGCCCCGTCAGGGGCAAAAAAGGAAAGAAAATGAATGGAAAAGAAGAAAATATAACATAAAATATAATGAATAACAAAAGAGAATCACCTTCAGGAACGAAAACGCGTAAATTAAAAAAGTGTGCCTTTTTTCAAAAAAGGGCACATTTCATTTTGAAAAAGGGGCATTTTTTTCCTATCGGAAATTTTTGGGGGGCAAGTGCCCCCCTGCCCCCCGGTTCCGCCGCCCCTGCCTCACATCAGTTCGATTGTGCAAGGTTGTTATGCAAATTGAAAACTGAACTATACGGCTGATGCTTAGAATAACAAGCCTGGCATATTAAAGGCCCTATATACGAAGAATGAAATAAAAAAAATGATGTCAAACTTAACAATTTCTATTTTCTTTAGTACTTTTTTTGGATGTGTGTATGTGAGAAATCTTGATTCTGGACTCATGAATGAATGGAGGATAAGCGTTATGAACTATATCTTTTACATACTTTTTATTGGATTTTCAAATAAAAGTTACTAAACGTTTCTCGTTTTGACATTTGCCATTTATTATATTCCCTTGGAAACGAAAAATAAAATAAATGAAATACAGATGAAATTATAATAGTAATTTTATGATGAAATGACTAACTATTTCAGTCCTATACTGCTACATGCGATACTACATTTGCATTGATGGAAAAATAAATTCTAAGACGTAGTTAACAGAGTAGTTTTTAAACACAAATAGTTATTATCTAATTTTTGGGGGTATCTTTTTCAATGTGCAATTGACATGAAAGGGATAAGTTTACACGCCAAATGTATATAGTAAAGTTATTGCAACTATTCCGTTTGGAAATTATAAAACTATCATCCACACTTTTCGAATTTTCAGTGGTCAATATTTACAATCACATATTTACTGCTTTTAAAATGGTTTCATTCTTTTGAGGATTTGGGGGACGGAAGCAAGGGAAGAATTCAATGTTTAACATTCAACTTGACATACATTTTCAATGACGTAGCACAAACTAGGGAAAAACAATAACAGAACAAATGGTTGGGATAGTTTGATTCTCCTGTGGTCAAATATCTCCTTAATCGCCGTGTATCGTAATTTGGCCGTTCGGGCTCAAGCCTTGGAATTTTATAAAGTACATGTACATTACTTCAGATAGCAATTTTTGACCAATTTTATGTAGCTGAATAATGTATTGGAATACAAAGAAAAGGAAAGAAATGACAAGGTTGACAGCATAGAAACAATTAAGAAGGGATGGCGATTAAGAAGAAAGAAGAGAATGAAGAGGGGAATAAGAAGAACAAAAGGAGGAGGAGGAAGAATGAGAAGATAAAGATGATGATCTATCCACCCATCTATCAATCTATCTTCATTTTGCAAAGTTAACTGAGAGATATTGTATGAGAAGTCATAACATTTGACTCCTAAAAAGGAATAACATGAATCTTGAGACGCGAATATACTTTTTATATTTATGGTAGCGAGAAGAAGAAGAAGAAGAAGAAGAAGAAGAAGAGAAGGAGAAGGAGAAGGAAGAACGAAGAAGAAGAAGAAGAAGGAGAAGAAGAAGAAGAAGAAGAAGGAGAAGAAGAAGGAGAAGAAGAAGGAGAAGGAGGAGGAGAAGAAGAAGAAGAAGAAGAAGAAGAAGAAGAAGAAGAAGAAGAAGAAGAAGAAGAAGAAGAAGAAAAAGAAGAAGAAAAGAAGAAGAAGGATGAGGAAGGAGGAGAAGAAGAGGAGGAGGAGAAGACGAAGAATTTTACGAAGGTGATGAAGATGATAAAGAAGAAGGAGGAGGGGGAGTAAGAATTAAAACAAGAGCGAAATAGACGAAAAGGAGAAGCAAAAGAGGAAGGTAATGAAGATCATTATGATAAAGAAGAAGAATAAGATTATAATGATAGTGATGATGATGACGACGATGGTGATGGCGATGATGATGATGATGATGATGATGATGATGATGATGATGATGATGATGATAACGATGAACAAGAAGAATGAGGAGAAAGCGGGAGAAAAACACTACAGTGCAAAGATGAATGAAGATGCAGAAATTGAGAGAAAAGGGAGTATAGACGAAAAATGAAACCGAACAAGTGACACTACTAACAGTTAGTATCAAAAAGATAATCCAAATTTAAAGGGTTGACATGAAAAGTAATTTGATTTGATGTAAAGCACTGTAATGCAAAATCTCTCTTTTTCCAACGACACCGCAATCGCATCAATGATGTTACGAATGACATGAAATATTAATTGATTTGAAGTTTACTTGTATATTCTTGTAAAGCAAAATCTCTCTCCAATGATATCGCACTCGCAACAATGATGTCACGAATGACCGGGTTAATTGTTGTTGAATAAAATGCCAAGATAAATAGGCCTACATTTGAACAAGTTTGGGTAAATAGATGAGAGATAAAAATGAATGCTCCCCAAATGCGAGTCATTACTGCGTATACATTTAAAAGCTAAACTGTAAGGTAGATATTGGCTAATGGTTGCATTTTTGTTTATACACACTGTAAACTGTCAGAAACTTGGCCAACATAATTTAATCCAACATTGATTAAAATATTGGACGGTACAGCAGTAGCGGCGATTTCATGTGACGAATGGGGGGGGGTGGACGGAAATACTGAAAGTGAAAAAATACACTCTATGAGGCAGGAGAAAGGCGTGTGTCTTAAATCATTGTTAAAAAACAGAAAATGTAGATTTGAAATGCCCCCGCATTAATCAAAAAATTGGCAATTTATTCCGTCACATTTACCTTTTGAACAGGTTCGCAGATACAAAATCTATACACATCGAAAACAAAAGAAAAAGATACTAAGCTTTGAAAATCGAGGGGGCAATCCCACTCCCACCCCCCCCCCCCTCCTCCCGATCGCCGCCTGTGCCTGGTAGTTACAGCACGGTTTACTCTTCATCACGAGGGTTATCATGACAAAAGCCCGTAGATGGCGCTGGTCTCGACACCTACAGAACGAGTTCCGTCTTCGATATGTACTCCTGCGAGAATGTACATTTTGTAAAGGAAATTTCCGACCCTTACGCAGTAACCTTGTCACCTGAACTGGGATAATTATAAGTTTCATAATCGAATTTTTATATTATCATTCCAGTAGAATTGACAGACTCTTGTTACCCAAACCAGGCCTACCTTTACTCCAAAGAGAAATAAGAAATGGGAAAACCCACTTATAGAACGTTATGTTATTTTAAAACGTCATTACTCTGCATACCGTAAATATAAATGGTAACACGGGAAGAAAAAATAATAATATATACTTAAATAAAATAAAATGGAATAAACTCATTTGCAAATCTCTGTGAAAATAAACAAAACACACCCACCGTCATTGAGCAAGGTTACGTAAGGGTGCAGTCACTGCAGTGTATGTATACATGCGATTTACAATAATGCTTTGGCCAGAATTGCAGAATGCAAAGCAAACATCTCTTGCAGAGAGCGCCATTTCATTACTTTTGAGATTATTCATGGACCTCCTTATGGACCTCCCTTGTTTTCGGTGGGCTGACAGGGGCGTCGATCCATGTTTCGGATGGGGGGGGGGGGCAAAAGTGTAAAAATGTCCAAAATTTTCGCCGCCCTACGCGCGCCAAATTGTATTACAGAATTTTGCGCGCAACAAATTGGCAATTTCGTATATTATCTAATATCTAATTATCTATGCCATATTTAATCGTTTTATAGTGCTTTCCAGTGCTTTTAAAAACACATATTGGCATTGCATATTATGAATTTTCCAAGTTGTCAAAATTATTTGGGGGGGGGGGCAAATCGATATGTTTGTTCCCCCTCCCAATATTTTCATTGGTGGGGCAATCGCCCCCTGCCCCCCAGGATCGACGCCTCTGTGAGCGTGTTATTAGTTTTCCAAACCGTCGCCCGGCTGGCAGAAGGGCGTAAGCAAATGCTCTGAGCAGAAAGACGTTAACAGTAAATTGTCTGTAATTTGAAACCCATAGGCTTATTCCATATTTTCGCCTAACGTACTGATCGAAGGATCTATAAGATGACAATACTTCGATTTCATGTGAAATAAGCAAGGGGTTGTCACGTTACAAGCAATTTACTGTTAACGCCCTTGTGCTTAGACCATTTGCTAAGGCCCTTCTGCCAGCCGGGCGACGATTTCTTTTCCCCTGACCCCGGTCACATAAAAGTATAATTTTGATGATTCATTACGCGACTTTTAACTTTCTAATAAGTGTAATAGGTCAGTGTAGAAATTTAGAATCGAGCGTCACCTTAGAACATAAAATGACAAATTTAATTGATTTTCTGTGATTTTTTTTTCGTGTGAAGAAAATGAGAATTTTTTCTGAAAATTATGTCCAGGGGCATTTGGAAAAGCATTTACATAAAATTATAAACCCAACTTACTCTAGGGACACGTTGGGTTAAAATAATTTTTGTATTTAAATTTTTCTATCGTAGGGTATATGTACATAGTGTCCCAGAAAAAAAAACATAACCCTAAAACAAAGGCTTATTGTCTGTAACCTATAGGCGTATTACTGACAAATTGTATTAAAAATCAAGTTTGACTTATGCTTTTTCAAATGTATTTATGCATTCCTGAGTACCATGGCTTTGAAAATGAAATGTCAAAAACCGTTTGCTTCACTTGTTGGCTTTGACACTGAGCATGTCAGGAAAAGGAAGAGATGGACACATGGTGTGCGGTGTGTCTAAGCAAAAAAAGTGTAGCAAATGGTTTTTGACACTAAATTTTCAAAGTCAACTTACTCAAGAGGTTCATGGTTTGATAAGTTTGCTTAATGTATAATTTCGAAAGAGCACAAATCAAATTTATTTTGAACACATTTTCCCATCATACGCCCTATTGCTTCCGCATAATAAGCCTTTGTTTTTTTTTCTGGGACGCACTGTATATCAGACGTCATATCAACAACAGTACATGTAATACATTTATCCGCAGTTTAAATTGCCCCCCCCCCTAAAGTTGGACATGCAGTATTTATTTTGAAGATACGTCTGTTAACGTAACCTTCACAAACCTTCTAACACACAAAAGTGACGTAACCTTAATTACTCCTTTTTTCAATAACAGTTTGTCTGGGAACGTTTTTACAGTACTTTTAATTTAACTCCCCTGAGATGTTATAAAACATGTCATTAGCTGTTTTTGTTGGAGGACAAAGTTGTGCGTATTTACGTAAATAGCTCTAATATTGTGGTTACCATTGTGTTATATCTTGATAGGTGGCGCTGTCTAACTTTGAGCAGAGCGGGTTCATAAACCCGCTCTAACTTTGAGTATCTTGATGGCTGTGCTTATGTTTCAAATGCATTAAAGGCACTGTATAACAGTGTTTCCAGTTTAACAAAATATGAGCTGCATGATTCCCCATGCTACCAGTGTCTCTGACATGGTCTAAAAATGAAGCCCTGGAAAAAAATTGCAGTTTAAAACGATCAGTAAGTGCTTTAAAAAAGTAAAAATCATTGAGAGACCATTCCAGCTTTCCCCATAGACTGCTGTGTTGCAGAATTTCCTATTGCCCGATATAAAATTAATGTGCCCATTTTTATCTGCACATATTGTACTAGTGACAGCATTACTGTCCAAACTTTTGTGTTCTAAGGTGTTTATTTGTCCATTCAAACACTGTCAGATGTCGGATAGCAAAGTTCGACAATTTTTTAAATGTGTCTTCCACAGTGTTATATAGCGTCTTTAACGTGGCTATGTGTGTGTCCCGAGTACTCTTTAGGTATATTAAAGTTAATTCATACCCATAAACGATGTAATTACCTTCGATAGTTTGATGGTCGAGAGTGGAAGAGCCTTTATTCAGAGAGACACGTCTCACATATAGGCCAGGAAAATAAAAGGGGCTTAACTACCAACCTAAAATGCATCGACAGCATCAGTTTTGTGCCCCTTTGTAATCTTTTCGGGTTCAATGTTAACAACTTATATGTATGCTTAAAGGGTGAGATGTATCTGCCCTGACATTTGAACTTTAAAGCCCGTGTTCTTGATTTTACATTGACACTAACATACAGATTCATCAATTGAGCTCACATCATCAGAACACGTGACCCAATACTTGTTTGTTATTTGTGAATGGTGTTTAAATGTGATTTATACGGTACTACGCCTATATACATCCCGATAGCTCCCTCCACTTTACAACATTCAATTAACTATTTTGCTAACCACGTACTTGTACTTGTAGATGAATCAATGTACAAGACTAGTTTTACATGGTCGCAGGGAGATAAAACAGCTAAATTGATGGAACAACGAATGACGCTAATTCACTGCAAAAGAAGAAAACTATATCAGCATGACAAAATCGGACTTGTTTTAACCATTGTGTTTTCCGTAATTTCGGCGCCGTATTTCCTTTTATCAGAAGTTAAGCTAAAAGTCAACCCAGAAGCGACAAAAACAACAAAACTACTTTTGCCCCCCCCCCATCCGAAACATGGATCGACGCCCCTGCCCCCATCTGACGTCAGTGTTGATCCTCCCTGAAAACTTCAGGGCAGACCGAATCATAGTTTCAGATAAGTTCGACTCTATATTTAACTGTATGTGCATGTAAAGCGGTAACTCGCTCGAAATGTTTGTAAGAAAAGTCTCAAATCAGTAAAGATTTCACAAGGTGTTTGCAAATAAGATTGCATCTACTTTATCTTAAAAAGTTCACAAATCTGACAATGTCACAACATGGTCCTACTCCCTTCCCCATGACAAACAGCCCTTTAGAGATGCCTTGCTGTGTGTGTAACCAATCAGAACTTGGCAGGTCAAAAGTCGAAATCGTTACTGTTATTTAAGTTGGTTATAAGTTACGTAATGATCCTATTTATGCTGCATGTAATGAAGAAGGGTAAATACATTGAGATAGGGTGTGTTGACACCTTTTAGACTTTGCTGTTATGAAATTGATAGTGGTTATCGTGGCGGTTTAAGTCAGAGTTTACTGATTTTACGCCAGTTGTTGATGGAACTGTATTCCGTGTAGCTTCGACTTGAGAAGAGTGCCGGAAGACCCAAAGTGACAATCGGCAACATCACCAACATAATCATTACTAACTCATGGACTAACTTCAGACTTGTTCCAGCAGTTTTACAGCAACAACTAGACGAAAGGCCCTGGACAAATTTAAACCACGACAAGTACTGGATTAGTGTGAAACTAAACAGTTATTGGGCAAACTAGACGAGTTTATCACTTAAACCACATCAAAACTATTAATCCAATATTTTTGATAAAATAGACTGAACTAAGAACACTTCAGTATGTGGTGGTTGAAAACAGCAGTTTTCGCGGCGGGCGTGCTCTGTTTGCAGACAACATTAGGTAAGAAAAGTACATCGTAATAAATAAAATTGAAAAATATGCAAAGAAACTTCTCTTGATCTTCGTTACGGAAAAATAGTATATTTGTTTTGCAAAATTAATATGTTGTTCATCAATTTTCCTTCCGGAAATAAAGTAAGATGACATTAAATAAACGAAATTGGCCCTTCTAGATTTAGTGTTAATCATTATAGGTTGAACACGCCATCCGCCATCCATCGGCGGTTCCGCCCCTTTTACGACCATCACGATGTTTCGAATGGGGACCATACAAATTGCTGCTGTCACTTGTTTCATTAAATAAGTCAAATCATTATATACCGAAATAAATGGCAAAACATTTTTTTTTATAAAGATGAAATATATCTCAGACTATTTCATCTGTATAGAAAAGATTTACTTTAAGAGTAAAAGCTTCATTGTAAGGAAGATAGCTAATGGATCGTGATTAATGTAGTCTTCAGGTAAATCAGAATATCTTCAAGGGAAAATGTATGTTTATAAAAATGGTAAAACCATTAAATTTTGGCTGGAATGACTAAGTATATGAACTAAAAGTGGTACAGATATAAACACGAAAGTATCATTACGACACACGTTAGTGCAGAACAAGTTTCAAAATAATATGTTATAGACAAGTGTAAACAATTGAGATCGATAACATGTAAGCAATATATTAAAGGGCAGTGTGTTTTTTTTTTGGGGGGGGGGCCTTCTTTTAATCTTTATTTGTATTTGGTAATTTTGTAACTACAAATGTCTTATTTTACACCATATTCAATTTTATTAAAATAGTGATCAGTTATGTTATACTGTAGGGACTTGTACTTCAAGAATGCTTTGTTTATGATCTATTCCTGCTACTCATTATATTCCATTGTTTCTCACTGAAATGTATTATTTGTAATTTATATGTTATATTTATATATTTGTATATTTGTATTTATATTGCATTGTGAAAAATAAAACAAACAAATAAAGGTAGTCACATTGGAACTGTAAGGTTAAAGCTGGAACAGAGATACAAAAATGACATACAAGGAGTAGGCCCTATTTCTAATCATGCATGAAATGAATTAAATAGGTAGACGCTTAAAATGTACAAAAAAGCTCGTCTCCAGTATTACTGTATATCCACAAATTTAAGTTTATTGCCACAAGTTAAGTTAGTCGAACTTACATTATTGCGTCAAATACGATTTACCAAAAAGCAACACTTTAGTAACTTTAAATTTTACGTAATTTGAAAAATTATGTTTGAGAGAATGATTAATAATAATAATAATAATAATGATAATAATAATAATAATAATAATAATAATAATAATAATAATAATAATAATAATAATAATAATAATAATAATAATAATAATAATTAACATTACAAATCAAATAGGACATTTCACAGAGTAGTGACATATAAGTGATTAATGGTTCTAATATTATTATCATTTAGGCATTGTCAACAATGTTATCGTATGTCCAAAAATCATTTTACACTTTATGAGTGATAAATAATTATATATTATTACCAATGTCTGGGTCCTTCTATTATCATATATTTTACCTGTCAAAATAATGAGACATATATTTATTTATTGAATCTGATGTATTTATAGTCAACGAGGTTAAGAAGGAAAAATATCCAAAATAGATCATGACGTGTAGGGATGACAGGTCAGCTGGTCAGAAAAATCATCCGAGCTTTCATAAGTTTGATGACCCGTTAACTGGTTAAATAAGATGCACGTAAGGACCAGGGGCGCGATAATGCTTATCATTGTATGTACAACATCTTTGCATCTTATCTTGATATTTAATTGCATTTCTTTGCATTGGCTCTACAGTTCTAATCGGTTATATGTCCACAGAATTGCCACCACGTTGGCTCCTATATGACATTTTTATTGACGATGATGGAGACAAACATCGCAAGCAAAGCGAACACGCCCATAAACACCAGACGGACAAACACACACACACACACACACACACACACACACACAGCACACGACACACACACACACACAACACACACACACACACACACACACAACACACGACGTACCTTTTAACAATCAAACAAATGTTTACGAAAAGTTTTGAATCTAACTGCTTTAAGCTTAGTATTATAAGAAGATCAACGCTTCAATCCAGAATATAATAAAATGAATATCTCTTTTTTTTTAAATGAACTTGAGCTAATAATTCTGACGGTAATTTATTGTTGTTAGTAGTGTTTTGGGGAAGAAAACAAAATGGGCCAATTAATAAAGGTTCTCTTTTGCATAATTATGTCATTAATTGAAAATGTTGCTAAACTATTTGCTACGGTTTTTAGGAGTACGAAAATGCTGTCTCCTTGTCTTACTGTTAAAAAACAAGGGTTCATGGAAGGATATTTTATTTGATGATGCTATTGATCTGACTCTATGCTACAAATCTGTCATCTTTCTTTATAGTTGCTTCCACAGGGATATTATTTAATCTGCACGCATGAGTAATGAATTCCTCAGGACTATTACTGGATCTGAAAGGATGGACTGCGCCGGATAAAAAAAGAATCAATGAAAGAATTTAATTACATTTATGCATTCAAATGCTAAATATTGACTAGCTTTATAACAATCCTTCTTCTTCATTCTTCTTGACAGTTGCTTCACAGGGGATGATAATTGCACCGATTGGGGTCGATGATACCTCAGGAATATTATTGTGATCTCAAAGATGACTGCCCGGACGGACGGGATGGGAGATCTTGGTCGTAAGTATAAACAACCAACAATAACAACACATAACAATAAACCAAACAACAACAACAACAACAAACAACAAGAACAAGAAAATGGCTACAATAAACAGTAATAAACAAACAACAATAATAATAACAATACAGTACATCTTTTACTATTACTACTACTACTACTACTAATAATGATTAGGATAATAATGAATAATTAATAATAATAATAAGAATAATTATAATAGAATACAATTATAATAATAAATAATAATTAATAATAATAATAAATAATAATAATAATAATAATAATAATAAATAATAATAAATTATGATAAATAATAATTATAATTTATTAATAATAATTTATAATTATAATAATAATAATAATAATAATAATAAATAATAATAAATAATAATAATAATAATAAATAAAAAATAATAAATAACAATAAAATAATAATAATAAATAATAATAATAAATAATAATAATGAAATAATAATAAATAATAATAATTAGATAATAATAATAAACAAAAAATAATAAAAATAAAAATAATAAAAAATAAGAAATAAAAAATAAAAAATAAAATAAAGAATAAATAATAAATAAAAATAATAAATGATAATAATAATAATAATAATAATATAATAATAATAATAATAATAATAATATAATAATAATTATTATTATTATTATTATTAATTATTATTTATTAATTATTATTATTTTGTTACTTAATATGGCGAGTACAAACAGGTCCGTTAAAGAGACGTTCATGGCGATGCAGGACATTACATAGAAATCATGAGAAACACACCATCACATGATTAATACATACCTGAACTTGAGCGATATAAAAATGGAAGTTTATAAAGTATGTTTTCAGTGATGCTTTGAAAGTATCCACGGATGATGATTTGCGGATGGATAAAGTAAACTCATTCTGAAATTTGTGTCGAAAGGGACAAAATCACGACCCCACCCCAGTATGATTGACAAATATTTCCTCTTTGTTGTATAATTATTATCAGTAATGAAATTCGTTGTGAGATCAATTTCTATCAGGACTGCAGATTAATTTAATACTGGTAAATTTATGTTTGTTCCTCCTCAATAAACAAATTCGTGACAAATCCTTCCAGCCTGAATGTACACCACAACAGAAAATCAACAACAATAACAGCAACAGCCGCAATAACAACGACCACGATGCCACATTAATTTATTTCTCGAAGAAAAAAAATTCTAGGTCACCGATTAAAGATTACCTCAAGGATATACAAGCAAATTTATCAGATGGTGTTATAAATGTCTTCAATGTGTTCAGCTATCTTCCACGCACCGGCGCGGCGCTGATAATAGAGGGGGTGTGCTTTGCGCATCAACAAATAATTCATCTTTCCTGCAGCAGTACGTTTAGAGAGTGATTCTGTAGTATCATGCTGATATTTTTAATATATGAAGTTAGGAATTCAGACAAAATATTGGAAAGAGCTGGGATACAGAATGAAATAAATACATATTTATCGTTCTATTACTTTCAAACGTATACATTCAGGATTTCTAAATCTAATTCTAATTGTCTGTACACGTATAATCGACATGTGTGGTTTTCTTTCCTCCTTTTATATATATCACTGGGTGAAAAAACAGTTGAAGTGGAACATTCATCACACAAACAAACAACTTACCAGAATAATCAATTGTGTATCGCCTACAATCGTGATAACAATCCATTGCTGCCCGTATAGTAGTACACACTCCAAGCTCGAAAAAGTCAAAGTTCACGAACATGACTCGGGGTAATATGACTCTTAGTCATATGACTCCAAGTCAACTCTCAGGTGTGCATAATACATGTATAGTCATATTTCTCCTTGTCCTTTCAGTATACGTCTTGACCCGCGTGAACACAAAACCTGAAAATGTTGTAAAGTTTTGTTTGCATAAATAACATTTGGTGTCAACATAAAGACTATCATTAGAAAATCATTGATACCGTCGACAAATTTCGTGTAAAAAAATAGTAATCATGAAAATATTTTTTCTAGATTGTTCACAACCAGATTTTAATTGAGTATACGTCATAAAGATACGATAAAAGTATTGTCAGTTCAGTTTGAAGTCACCTCGCCCCCCCCCCGACATTAATATTGTACCAAATAAACATTAGCTGCCTGTCTTCTGACTCTTAAGGTGAAATAATTCAGCAGATGGTGGGTATTTTTATAGGTGGACTCTCAATTAACCTTATACAGCAATACTAAACTAATCAAACCAATCAATTATCATGGTTTGCTTTATTCTTTGTTTTCTCATAACAATTTTGTTGTCTGTTTGCTTTTTCAGCTGCCGTTTGTTTCTTTGAGGATGGTCTGTGCGGTTGGAAACAGACAGCCGGTCAATGGGACGAGTTGGATTGGATATGGTGGAGCAATGATGCACCAAGTGACTTCCTTGGACCAAACGCGGATCACACCTACAATAGTGTCAATGGTAGATACAATGAACATGCTTGATTTGTTTTTCAATAATGATGGCGAATGAAGCACGAGTACGATTTCAGTTTGATTAGATTTGATTTTATTCATTTATTTCGTATTTCAAACGAAACAAAACAATCGTTCATGTGAAAAACAAGACTAATCAATAAAAATACGATTTAGAAGAAATTTGTTAAATAAGTTGTTAAATGAATCACATTCACATTATACAAGTAATGTTTACAAGAATAATAGTCTTTAAAATAGAAATACGAGTAGGCCTAGAAAAAGGGCATGCTTGTAGAGTTTATACACTCTTAAAAATCCCGGGTCAGACTGACTCGGAAAAGAATCCGTTGGGGGCACACCCGGAAAAGGGTCAACTTTAACCAAATTCTGGGTCAAGGTTGACCAAAATATGAGTCAACCTGACTTGGATTTTGGTCAAACTTGACCCGGAATGTGGTTAAACCTGACCCCTTTCCGGGTGTGCCCCCAACGGATCCTTTCTCCGAGTCAGACTGACCCGGAAGTTTTAAGAGTTTAGGCAGCCTTTACATACACTATCAACAATAGAGTTAGGTTTACTTATTTTAGAGTGCATTTAAGCGAAGTGTAAAATGAACTACAGAGACGACGGAAAGGAGGACGAAACCAAACAGTGTGCAATACAGATGCATTTAACCAAATGAAAACGATTAGTAAATTAAATATACAATGGAATCACTTGCAAGTGACACATTGTCAATACAATGCAAGATGTTGAAAAGTATTCACAACAGTGAATGAAAAGAAGATTCATGGGTTAATGCATCGAAAATGCCGCAATTAAATCGAATACGACACGCCCATTCATACGCGTATCCAGGGGGATGTTGTGGTGTTCAAACACCCTCCTTTTCCAAAAGGGTGTGTTAACATCCTAAACACCTTTTGTTTTCCGGAAAATATCTCTCTTTTTTGTTGCAAAATGGGGGGGGGGGTGTTTTAAATCTCCCAACAGACGGAATAAATGGTGATTTTCGGTAGCTGATGCGACGAAAGGAAGAGAAAACAATTGTTCATTGATCTTCTCAAATAATTTGTTAATTTCCAATTAAAACTTTATTAGGACATCATTATAGAAAGACCCCTTCAACTTAAAATGCATGCGTTATAGTGTATGTTGCAATACTTTGAGTAGGGAGGGTAATTATTTTGATTACATGTATGTAAAGGCTGCCTAAACTCTTAAAACTTCCGCGGTCAGTCTGACTCGGAGAAAGGATCGTTGGGGGCACACCCGGAAGGGTCAGGTTTAACCACATTCCGGTCAAGTTTGACCAAAATCCAAGTCAGGTTGACTCATATTTGGTCAACCTTGACCAGAATTTGGTTAAAGTTGACCTTTTCGGGTGTGCCCCCAACGGATTCTTTTCCGAGTCAGTCTGACCGGGATTTTAAGAGTGTATAACTCTACAAGCATGCCCTTTTTCTAGGCTACTCGTATTTCTATTTTAAAGACTATTATTCTTGTAAACATTACTTGTATAATGTGAATGTGATTCATTTAACAACTTATTTAACAAATTTCTTCTAAATCGTATTTATTGATTAGTCTTGTTTTTCACATGAACGATTGTTGTTTCGTTTGAAATACGAAATAAATGATAAAATCCAAATCTAATCAAACTGAAATCGTACTCGTGCTTCAATTTCGCCATCATTATTGAAAAAACAATCAAGCATGTTCACTGTATCTACCATTGACACTATTGTAGGTGTGATCCGCGTTTTGCGTCCAAGGAAGTCACTTGTGCATCATTGCTCCACCATATCCAATCCAACTCGTCCATTGACGCCGCTGTCTGTTTCCAACCGCCACAGACCATCCTCAAAGAAACAACGGCAGCTGTAAAAAGCAAACAGACAACAAAATGTTATGAGAAAACAAAGAATAAAGCAAACCATGATAATTGATTGGTTTGATTAGTTTAGTATTGCTGGTATAAGGTTAATGAGAGTCCACTATAAAAATACCCACCATCTGCTGAATTATTTCACCTATAAGAGTCAGAAAGACAGGCAGCTAATGTTTATTTGGTACAATATTAATGTCGGGGGGGGGGCGAGGTGACTTCAAACTGAACTGACAATACTTTTATCGTATCTTTATGACGTATACTCAATTAAATCTGGCTTGTGAACAATCTGAAAAAATATTTTCAATGATTACTATTTTTTTACACGAAATTTGTCGACGGTATCAATGATTTTCTAATGATAGTCTTTATGTTGACACCAAATGTTATTTATGCAAACAAAACTTTACAACATTTTCAGGTTTTGTGTTCAAGCGGGTCAAGACGTATACTGAAAGGACAAGGAGAAATATGACTATACATGTATTATGCACACCTGAGAGTGACTTGGAGTCATATGACTAAGAGCCATATTACCCGAGTCATGTTCGTGAACTTTGACTTTTTCGAGCTTGGAGTGTGTACTACTATACGGGCAGCAATGGATTGTTATCACGATTGTAGGCGATACACAATTGATTATTCTGGTAAGTTGTTTGTTTTGTGTGATGAATGTTCCACTTCAACTGTTTTTTTCACCCAGTGATATATATAAAAGGAGGAAAGAACCCACACATGTCGATTATACGTGTACAGACAATTAATATTAGATTTAGAAATCCTGAATGTATACGTTTGAAGTAATAGAACGATAAATATGTATGTTGTTCATTCTGTATCAGCTCTTTTCCAATACTTTTGTCTGAATT
>JZLH01S0621972.1:6542-20166 GCA_001188425.1 Eucidaris tribuloides | reverse complement strand
GGCGGAGAGATTATCAAATGCAGGCCCACCCACGGCAGAGGGGCTGAAACATAAAATTTGACATTTTTTTCGCCTTCCTATAGGGGTGGGGTGTTAATTCACACTAGTATCGTAATTCGGTTTCATATTTCCCGTAAAATAGTTTGAATGGCTTGGAAAGACTTCCAACAAACAAAAAGTGTCATTGTGTTCATTTGACACGGTCTCAGAAAGAAGACACCACGCCGCAAAGACGAAAGTGCCTCCTATCTTCATAAGATAGTGATAAGAAGAATACGTCCCATATTTCAGAAAAAGACCTCCTTAATTGTAATTTCTTAATCTTTCTCAATTCTAAAGGCGTTTTATTATTGCAAACATCCTAAAATTTGTTGTAGTGCGACTTTTTAGTACATTTGATATAAAGATGTGGAGAGAAGGTCATCATCTTTATATTAGTAGCCACATCCTCCTTTTCACTGTCTTATGAAGATAGGAGGCGCTTTCGCCTTTGCGGTGTAGTGTCTTCTTTCTGAGACCGTGTCAAATTAACACAATGACACTTTTTGTTTGTTGGAAGTCTTTCCAAGCCATTCAAACCATTTTACGGGAAGTATGAAACCGAATTACGATACTAGTGTGAATTAACACCCCACCCCTATAGGAAGGCGAAAAAATGTCAAATTTTATGTTCCAGCCCCTCTGCCATGGGTGCGCCTGCATTTGATAATCTCTCCGCCATGGAGAAGGAAAGAAAAACATTTCTTCATTGATTTCTTTTCAAAGAATTTGTTATTTTCCAATTATAAACTTTCTTAGGACATCATTATAGAAAGACCCCTTCAACTTAAAATGCATGCGTTATAATGTATGTTGCAATGCTTTTGAGTAGGGAGGGTAGGTTTACTTATTTTAGAGTGCATTTAAGCGAAGTGTAAAATGAACTACAGAGCCGACGGAAAGGAGGACGAAACCAAACAGTGTGCAATATAGGTGCATTTAACCAAATGAAAACGATTAGCAAATTAAATATACAATGGAATCACTTGCAAGTGACACATTGTGTCTCCAAAAAAATTGTGCAAGTAAAAACTGCCCTCTTTGGCAATTAGAAAATACTCTTGTGACATGATGCTTACATCAACGTAAAGAGCATAGTCTTAGCTTTCAAATACCGTTTGTGTTGTTGAATTTGCTTGTTTTAATCTTGAGATATGTTAATTCAAATGAGTAAGGGTAAAATCACAATTGTGCCACTTTTACTATAGTCCATTGTAAAAGTGATTCAATTGTGATTCCACCCTTTTGTTGCTTACAACATATCTTGAGACTAAAGCAAGCAAATCGAACAGAACAAATGGCATTTGAAAGTTAAGACTTTATTGTTGACGTTGATGTAAGCATCATGTCACAAAGTATTTTCTAATTGTCGAAGAGGGCGCTTTTTACTTGCACAATTTTTTGGAGACGTGCTGCGCAGCACGTCTCAAAAAATTGTTCAAGTAAAAAGTGCCCTCTTTGACAATTAGAAAATACTGCTGTGACACATGTTTACGTCAACCTCAAGGACAAAGTCTTAGCTTTCGAATGTTGTTTGTTCTGTTCAATTTGCTTGTTTTGATTTCGAGATATCTTGTAAGCAACAAAACGGTGGAATCACAAATGCGTCACTTTTACGGGAGGAGGGCCTGATGCTATATTGACTGTAGTAAAAGTGGCACATTTGTGATTTTACCTTTTCGTTGTTAACTGAACATATCTCATGATAAAGACAAACAAACTGAACAGAATAAACGGCATTTGAAAGCTAAGACTATGCCCTTGATGGTGATGTAAGCATGACGTCACAAAAATGTTTTTCTCATTATGGAAGAGGGCGCTTTTGACTTGCACAATTATTTTTGAGACACACTGTACAATGCAAGATGTTGAAAAGTATTCACAACAGTGAATGAAAAGAAGATACATGGGTTAATGCGTCGAAAATGCCGCAATTAAATGGAACACGACACGCCCATTCATACGCGTATCCAGGGGGATGTTGTGGTGTTCAAACACCCTCCTTTTCCAAAAGGGTGTGTTAACATCCTAAACACCCTCTGTTTTCCGGAAAATATCTCTCTTTTTTGGTGCCAAAAGGGGGGGGTGTTTTAAATCTCCCAACGAACGGAATAAATGGTGATTATCAGTAGCTGGCGGAAAGTTTAAATTTGGCCGTGAAAAATCTTTGGAATGAAACATTTTTCGCCCTACCCCCCACCCCCCGTGAGTGACTTTTGGGCAGCCGGGCTGACCGTGAAAATTTGTTGAATTCGGTTTTTGGACTTAGGGCTTGGCCGCGGATGAACCCCCCACCCCCTCCCGAAAATTCCTGGATACGCGCCTGCCCCCATTTTATTTACAAATTCGCGTTTATGTGAACAAAGCAGAGAAAATTTAAATAGTAAACAATTATATGCTGATATAATGTTAAGGAAACAAAATATCTATTTTTTCCAAGAGAGGCGTAAGCGATGTACTTTTTTGCTTTGTAAAGCAACGCTGAACATCCTAATTTAATGTACCCAATTAAAGCCCCTGTAAAAAATAAGAAAAGAAATGTATTTTTTACATTAGACCATAATGAACATATACCAGCCTTTTGAAAGGAGCTGAAATACTACAAAACACAGTAATTGTACCCATATGCATTTTCTTCCGTAGGTCACTATCTATGGCTGGATAACACGAACAGCTCTCACCAAGACGAGGCGATCTTCAAGAGTCCCGCCTGGGCCCGGGCCGCTCCCCGCTGTTTGTTTACGATGTGGTACTACCCCTTCGGTGCCGACTTCGGTACGCTGAGGGTACGGCAGTACACGCCGACGGATGGCCGCTACGTCAACCTACTGACGGCTATAGACGGTGCGGCCTATCGCGAAAGATGGAACTACTACGAGGTTGAGGTCTTCTCGTGTGCACAAAATTTTGAGGTGATGGAAATTTCTTGCTGGTACAGTCATGGACAATAGTTTGGAATACATTTTTCTACCAAATGCACTTTTCAATCATATCAGGAACAGGTTTCGTGTCCTGAAGTAGAGTCAGGGCGGCACCACAGGGGGTTCAGGGGGTGGGTGCGACCCCCTATTTTTGTCAAACTTATTAAAGTCCCAAGTGATGGGAATTTTACTGTTTTTCGAAAATATGCCCCCCCCCCCTATTGTTGTTAATTTGGCTAGTAAAAAACTGGCGGGCAAAAAATGCTTTTTGTCGTCGTCGGCCCCTTGCCCCCGCTTGTTGGACGCTGTTTGGCTAGCAGTTTGGCTGGTAAAAAAAAAATGGCTGGCAAAATTTTCCCGACGGATTTCACCCCTCCTAAAATTTTACCCTGGCGCCGCCCCCGAGTCGAGCTCATTTGAACTTAGTAATGATCTGTTCTGCATGGGTGATTGATCATTATTCGTAAGAAATCTGCACTTTAAAACAGGGCTTCGCAAAGAAATAAAAATTTCCAATTTTTGTCCAGGACTGTTTCATTGTTTTCCGGACTATTCTCAAAGCAGTTGATATCCAATGGAATCACCACAGTGAACAAATTTTTCAGCACTGCCCTCACCAATGGACCCGCAAATATTTATCTCATCCTTGGTAAAAATAAAACCGCTACGAAGATTAAAACGTTAATTTTAGAAACAATTTACATGCTAACAGGAAAACCTGTACGTCAACGGGTTGGTGTACCCCTTAACTAAATAACCTGGCCATTTCAACAAGGTTTACCAATTAACCCACCTGATTAACCAAACCTGCATGAACCTCTCAAGCTGGTTGGTTGGTCCGTTCCTGTCATGTCTGACAGCTCGTGACTCCTGTGATGCTCTCAAGCAACTTCACACTATTAATAACCACAGTTGGAAAGGGCGAAAACCTTAAAGGCAGTGGATCTCATTTGCAAACATTCCTGCAGACCAGGAAAAGATAGCCCGTGCCCTTGGGCTATTGATGAAAGGTATGTCAGTGAAATTTAGGGGTCAGTAATTACATACAATTTGAAAAATGCGAAAGAAACACAATAGCCGTTTACTGTACGTTCTATGTGAGGAATTTTTTCTCGCGAGAAAAAAATTCAAATGAGAGTCTAACAGTCACTATAATTCCACTAAAACTGAGTTTCTAGTTCCTATATTTTGATAAAGGTTCCCAGATGGCATTTTCTTCTAAATGCTAATGTATTTACACAATGTTATTTTTTAGGCATGCAAAAGAGATCCCCTGCCTTTAACTAACCTTACCGTTTTGGTGTACCTTCTAACCAATCTGATCGTTGGCACGTGTATATTTCATTAACTTCATACACTAACCCTTACTTCAGCAATAAATCTAACCATACCCCACCCGGGGGGGGGGGGTACTTGCCTAGTAAGGTGAACGGGAGTGTGCCGCTCTAATAGGTGACTTTTTCGCAAAAAATCCTTAAACAAGGGTATGGTTTGGGGGGAAAAAATCCTTAAACATGGGTCATGATTTTGAAATTTTACGATTTACACTAGATATTTTCGCCTATTTCATCGCTAAAATGCTAAAAAAAATGCCACTTTTCTTAATAAAAACCCTTAATAATAGGTACCATTTCCCGCCAAAATGCCCTTAAAATAGGGTCGGGTTTTTCGACTCCAGCCGCACACCACCGTCGGAACCAAATCTGAGTACCCCCCCCCCCCGGTACCCCACCCACTAATCCTAACTCTAAATCTATTCTGAAAGGCAAAACCAATGGCGACCCCAATCCTATACAGCTTTTTGTCTGCTGAGATATTGTCACCGGAGCAACTGTCGCCGGAGCAAAATAATGTCGGGTGGCCTCCCAGCCACTTCTCCGGGAGTGTACTTGCTGAAGATTTAAAGGCAGGGTGTCTCTTTTGCATGCCTAAAAATTAACATTGTGTAAATACACCGGCATATAGGAGGATATACCATCTGAGAAACAAAATATATGAGCTAGAAACGCAGTTTTAGTGGAATTACAGTGACTGTTAGACTTTGATTATAATTTTTGTCTCGTTCAAGCATGAAACATACACTACGCGGCCATTGGTCTTTTGGGCATTTTTCAAATTCTAGGTAATTACTGACCCTCAAAGTTCACAGACATGTCCTTCATAAATGGCCTAAGGGCATGATTGCTGTTTTACTGTGCTGCTGGATGGGTGCAAAGGAGATTCCTTGGCTTTAAATTATTGTTTTATTTTTCCTTTCCAGTTGGCAGTCATCGCGAAAAATACCTTGGATAATGTAGAGCCCGGTGGATATGCCATCGACGACTTCAGATTAGAGGGCTGTGCTTATGACGTTCCCTTGGTTCCCGGTGGGACGTGCGCTGCGGGTGAAGGACTCTGCGATTCGAACCACTGCTATCCACAAAGCGAGGCGTGCGACTTCACTCTGAACTGCTGCGACGGCACAGACGAATCGGATGCGAACTGTGGTAAGTCACACAAGGGACCCGTTTCATAAAGCTGTTCGCAAAGTAACGCATGACTTTACGAACGACTCGATTATGAAGTGCAGTGGCGGCGATCTATTAAGTATTCTTTTGTCCAAGGGGGACGGCTGTTGTCTTCGGACAATGGCCGTCCCCCTACCCCCCCCCCCCCGACAAAAGAATTTTGGAATAGATCACCGCCGCTGATGAAGTGCCAACAAATATGCCAAATGTTTTTCATGTCAGAGTCTTATTAATGTCGAGTAGATTTTGCACAGAAATAAAGTTTGCACTGAAATACTTGTTAATTGACTGTTAAGAGTAAGAATGCTAATGTATGTTTGCATATTTTAAACATTAGCAGGTGTGATTTCAATAGTTTGAGAATCACATTTGGCTTGCCATATTTCAAGTCGTTCGAAATTCATATGAACTTATGCAGCTTTATGAAACAGGCCTAAGATCTCAAAGGCATCGGAAGACACTTTTTTCTGCTGTACCTCAAAAGGACATAACTCTAAACGCTTGTGAATGGATTAGACCCGCCTCCCCCCCCCCCCCGGACGATTTTGGAGTGCAACTCCCCCTGAGGAACACTCCACTCGAGAACCACTGCCCTCGAGTACAATTCCCCGGGAGTTCTCCTTGGGGGAGTTGTCCTCGGAGTTGCCCTCCGTGGAGTTGTCCTCTTGGGGTGTTGTCCTCTGGTGGGTTGTCCTCTGGTGGGTTGTCCTCTGGGTTGTCCTTCGGGGTGAAGTCCTAGAACCCTTGTGAAGAAGGTCGTCAAAACTGTACAAACACTGTATGTGGCATGAACGCCCTTTTCTTCTCAAGGGTTCAGGTTTAACGCCCTTCTTGTGCTCACCCAATAAATTGGATTGCAGGATGGCTCTGTCTGTACGTGGATAGAAATATTTCAATAGTGTTCAAGTTAAGGAGTAACAATTAAATCGGAAACACAATCCCAAAAAGAAAGAACAGTAAACATACAAGTACTTTCTGAAGTCAGTGATACAGTACAGTTATCTTCACAATCATAATTGTTTGCTCCTCATTTACAGCAAATAACAACATGTGTGATTTTGAGTCGGGTTGGTGCGACTGGCAACAACTTACAGATGATGACCATGACTGGACTCGACAGAGTGGAAGCACAGGGACAGGTGGAACAGGTCCTACAAAGGATCACACACTGTTCAGCAACCAAGGTATGACAAACCATTACGATCTTGCTCCCTGATTTCATCGTCACGTTACAAACGGCTACAAACGCGTTATATTTCCTGAAATGAATTCGTTTCAGTAAACCCAAGGCACGCATTTACTACGTTGACTTTGCGTTTCGTCGCGTGAAGTTGAACATCGTTTTAAGAAACGCGTTATAGTAAGCGCGTTTGTAATGTGACGATACTTTCGGTCTCCTAAAGGTTCATGGTTTCAAAATTCTCTCTGGCGGCCTAACGGTCTGCAAGATTTTGGATGGGATATGTAAGGTGAGGAAAGGTTCATGCACATTACAATTCTTCCCAGGGCTGCCACTCAAAATTGTAATTCCCTCCTACGCCGCATGGTATTTTCCCCCATGAACGCTACTTTTCCCCTACCCCCTAAAGCCCAATTTTCCCCTACGAACCTATGTTTTCCCCTCCAAAAATCCACTTTTCCCCTATACCATGGACCTACCATGCCTATACAAAGATAAGTTTTCCCCTACACGGTTTCTTGGCCGGACTCGATGGACAATGGACTTGCCCGAGCAATGTCCGGGAATTCTTTGAAATCCTTTGGGGATTTAAGAATATTTCTGATAATTGTCAACCCCCCCCCTACAAATCACCAAAAAAACCTATTCCCCTTACGGAAGGTCATTTTCCCGTAGGTATACCCTACTTCCTACCGTTGGCTAAAATCCCTACTGTAGGGAATTTCCCCTACGAGTTACAGCCTTGATTTTTCCCCGGAAGTTTATCTTCAGAAGATTCCGGAAGGTATGCCTCGATGTTCACAATGGGTAAAACTTTCCCGAAGTTCGATATATCACGAAACTTCCCGAAGTATTGGATTTCTTTACACTACGGTACATTAATTATGTGGGTAAAACAGAAAGGCTAAAGGTCATGTAATGACATTTCTGGAAGTTTGCACTCACACACAAATTTTTCTTTCGTTTTGAGAAAATTCCTTCTGATATTGTAAAAGGTTTCGTTAAAGGATTCTAAGGAAATTTGCCTTCATATTATCAGAAGATTGTCTTACAGCAAATTGAATGCACATTCGTTACGTTTGCTGATTTGGAACAAAGGAGGGCATTTGGAGGGAAAAGAAAGAAATGAAAGAAATGAAGAAATATGCAAAAAAGCTGGGTTTCGGGAGAACATATTCGGACGTGTAGACAATGAAGAAATAAAACATATGGGCATTTATTTGTAATAGCTGACCTCTTGCGGCTGTACAATCTCTGGCTAATGGGTATGAACCAACCGATTTCTGTTCTCTTACAGGCTACTATGTTTACACTGAAATGAGTTCACCTGTTCAACCCGGGGATACCTTTAGATTGGGCAGCTTTTACATCAAGGCTCGCAATCAAGGATGTTCAGTAAGTATCTCAGACAGTCACGATTTATTCTCAACACTACAAGTATGCAAGTGAAAAGCGCACTCTTTGGCAATTATGAAATACTATTGTGACATGATGGTTACGTCAGCATCAAGAGCAAGTCTCGGCTTCAAATGCCGTTTCTTTTGTTCAGTTGGCTTGTTTTAATCCTGAGATATGCTTAGTTAACAACGAACAGGTAAAATCACAAATGTGCCATTTTTGCTATAGTCAATGTTAGTATCAGGCCTTTTTCCCGTAAGTGGCACAGTTGTGATTTTACCATTTCGTTTTTAAATATACACATCGTAAGATTAAAACAAGTAAATCGAACATAACTAACGGTATTTGAAAGCTAAGACTATGTTCTTGACGTTAATGTAAGCATCATGTCACACTCAGTATTTTCTAAGTGCCAAAGAAGGCGCTTTTTACTTTTTAATTTTTGGAGACACTGTATAGTCCGTCAGTTAACGGCTCCTTAAAAGTGAGGCATTGTTTTCTTTCCATGAATAAAGAAGAACTAATATAACTACAAGGCATTTAAACACGTGGAAAGCGTGTAGCCAGTGTTTGTATCATATGCCTAACGAAGGATATTATATTACATTTTATAATGAACACTATAAACCTCTACATGTAGGGTCTGTTCTCCATAACTTATCCAAAATGTATTTCGTTCTTCTTGGGGGTTTCGAGCGAAAATGCACTGGCGTAGCGAATGGGATTGAACACATTCAGTTAGGGGTCAATTGTTATTTAAGAACAACAGTGGCCCTTAATTCATTGTGCTTAATCCGGCTCGCTACGTCAGTGCAAATGTGTATTCAAACTGTGATGAACTGCTTCAGCAGCTTGACAATATTATCTTTCGTTTAATCCAAGAATAATTTTCAAGAAAAACTCTGATCAACTAATTTTGTAATTTGCTGAGAGCATTATGTTTAAAAGTATACCAAGGGTGTATTACTATTGTAAAAAGAAACGTTCATAAAGACGGAAAGGACTAGTCCTGCATAATGTGAATCATTTTCTTTAGTCAGGTATGAAGCTCCTCGTTACAGTTCTCAAATCCAAAAACAAAGAAAAAAACCCGATCCTTTCCTCACTTTAACATTTAATGCATCAATTTATGATATGATCATTTTGTTGTATATTTTGTCAGGAAACTCAAACTCGAATTTCTTTGTGTGTAAATCTAGGTGCGGTTCTACTACAATATGCGAGGGAACGGCATTGGCTCGCTCAATGTGTACACCAGGACCAGAATCGATGGCCCGCTACAGCTGTGGTGGAGCGACAACAAGGACTACAAGGACCGCTGGATCTATCAGTCCATAGACCTCAGCAGCAGCATGGACTTCCAGGTAGGCCTATGCCATCCTTCCCCAACGGCGTACAAATCGGGGGGGGGGGGGGCTTGCTGGAAAGAACACAACGTCGTCACAGTGTGTTCACACAGTAATCACAGTGTCACTCTGTGCGAAAATGCACTAAATCTTCAGAGTGGCCAGAAAACACAAGGTCATCATAGTGTGACCTCAAAGACCACACAGTGATAACAATGTCACTCTGTGAAAATGCGCCAAACCCACATAGTGGCCAGGAAAACACACAAGGTCGTCACAGTGTGACATCTGAGACCACACAGTGTCACACTGTGAAAATGTACCAAACCCACATAGTGGCCAGAACATACCAGGTCGTCATAGTGTGACCTCTGATACCACACAGTGATGACAGTGTTACTCTGTGAAAATGTACCAAATCTACACAGTGGCCAGAAAAACACAGGGTTGTCACAATGTGACCCCTAACACCACACAGTGATGACAGTGTTACTCTGTGAAAGTGTACCAAATCCACACAGTGGCCAGAAAAACACAAGGTCCTCACAGTGTGACCTCTGAGACCACACAGTGATTACAGTGTCAAACTGTTAAAAGGTACCAAATCCACATAGTGTGACATTGAGTTCACACTGTCTTCACTATGTAAGCACACTGTGGACGACATTTTTTTCGGCAAGGGAGTAAGTAGGGGGCAGGAATGCTGACGGCACTGCCCAAAATAAATTTAAAACTAGGTATATATTTACGACTGCAGAAAGCGCCGCTCCGTGGCCGCTTCGTGGCGATCGTCACCTGTTTCTCTTTTTGATTTCTGTGTTTTTTGTGAAAATTGTGTTGAGGACTTGTTTGTTATATTGTCATCGTCAACATGCTGTCTTACCGTCAAGAACAGTTATGGCGGTAGCTTCTTTGACGTTTCTTAGCAAATTACTACATAATAATGCGATAATTAATTTCTAGTTTACGATTATAATTTGTGTTTTCTTCTTCTCGTTTGTTCATATGTCAAGTGATTAATGTCAAGTTTCTGAAAGGATAATGTATTTCCTTTGTATTGTATCTTTGTAAACCAGTGAAAATCAAATTTCCAATCGGACAATATCACTATCAAAATTTTACCGAATAACTCGCCCACTGCGCTTGCTGGAGGAATTAAGCGTATTTTAACTACTGTAAGGATCTTGATATGTATTCATTACATAAGTTCCGTACATGTCTTTATCCTCATCTCCGGCTCCAAAATTTCGAGAGTCTTGCACAACGTGACATGACTATGACAAAAGGTTTACAATTTTTACACGAAGAGAAGACCTATTGAGATTAACATCGTGTCTGTTTTCCATATCGGCCAACACCGGCCCCGGGAGTTAAATTTAATACGTCAGTTTATAAAGTGTACTTGTTGAGAATGGCGGATGGAAGGGGGAAGACCACTGACAACATGGAGAAGAACAATAGAAAATGACTTAAACGACAGAAACGTTTCACAGAAGAAGGTAAAGACCTAAGCCGAAGACACAAAGCAGTGGAGAAAAATTGTGGATCGATGTCATTCAAAGGACAGAACGACCTAAGACACTAAACTGTGTTCCCACTGTCGTGCGTTCTGTACGATCGCCATGATTGGGCATTCGTAGCTGATCGTGGAATTTGTTGTTCTCTGAAATTCCACGTTTTGATATGCTTGGGTAGCATTTCAGAAAGGCTCCAAAAAATTGACAGTTGATCATGGTGATTATAGAACATTTTTAAATCGTCCAAAAATGTGCTATGATCAACACGATTGCCACGACTGACCTCAAGATTTGATCAGATCTGATAAGATTACCAAGATTACTCCACGATTTAGACCACAATTTCAATCCCGGCGCAAATCGTGATAGTGAAACCATCTTAAAGTAAGGTGTTTATAATCAAAACGATGTTGAAATTTATATCGGGAGAATACCTGCCATGTTGAATTTAATACCGCAATTATTTTCGGTGTATCACATTCTTTTTCTTCTTTATTTGCATATCTTACGTTACTTTAACATCTCAGGTGGTGTTTGAATCTGTACGAGGTAGAACCCAGTCCGGAGATATCGCCCTTGATGACATCAGCTTCTCGGCCCAATGTGTGGCCGCCACTACGCCATTCCCATCCAACCCAACACCCACCCCAGGTCAGTGAACCCTCACCCACATTCGTAACTTGTAATTCTCCGTATCGCGTATACTCGATATTCACCGACAGATATATATACAGTGGCGTAGCCAGGATTTGATCTTATGGGGGGCGGAATATGCGAGGGAGCGAAGCGACCGAGCCCGAGCGAGCGCAGCGAGTGAGGGGGGAGGGTGTGGGAGGGGGTGTCCCCCGTCCCACAGTGAGAACTTTTGGAATTTTGATGCAATTAATCGTGCGATTTGGTGCGTGTTTTTGGCATGTTTTATCGACTTAAAACGGTCCTAGTGATTAAGATAAGGCAGTATATTCAGGGGCGGATTCAAGATTTTCAAATACGAGGGGCACAAAAAAATGTGCTCAATATAGCCTACATAACAGGCGCAATTGCGCAAAGGACCCTTGCGGGCGGGATCCTGACTGTACTGTGGAAGGACTACGGTAAAATACTATCCTTTCTGCTTTATCATGACTATTTGACGCCATTTAGTGCAAAATTCACTTTTTTTTAGTCAAATAATTGTTTTTCTATTCAATACAGAACAATACAATTACTCATGATGTTTGTGGCAAGTTAAGCCCCCAAGTAGATTGTGCTGATGATGGCTTCGAGACGAAAAACTATAAATACTAATATGCGAGCGAGCGTAGCGAGCGAGCCAAAAAAAATTGCATTTTTACAACCAAACCATACATACAAATTCGTCATGCAAACACAGAAAAAACACACTTGGTTTTCCCTTCCGAGGAAAGGAAAAATTGCAGTTTCACCTTAAAAAATCTACATATTTTGCTTCTTTAGTGACAATTTGATCTGAATAAATTAATCTGAACAATTCTCGAAACGTAATACTACAAAACTCTACTAATCACACACAATATTCTTTTTTGAAAATTCAGTTGTATTGCAATTTTGCGCGCGCAGCGCGCCGAAAATTTTCACAGTTTTGTACCAACATTTGAAGGTAAACAGTGCATCCCCCAAAATAACAACTTAACAAAAATTCTTATGTAATACAAGTATATGACTTGTTTAAACACTGTCTGCGCAAGGCACTGCAAAAACATTAAACTTACGCAACACTCCTTTTCTATCTCTGTTCTAAAAAGTGCTTAGAGACATGCAATTTTGTCTTTGTGTTATGCGCTATATACAAATAATGTTTCATTTTTATTATTATAATTATTATTATTATTATTGTTATCATTATTATTATTATTATTAGTATTATTATTATTATTATTATCATTATTATCATTATTATTATTATTTTTATTATCATTATTATTATTATTATTATTATTATTATTATTATTATACTAGCATTCAATTTTGCATCGCGATCTGCATGAAAAATTGTTAACCTGTAGGATGCAATTGTGCGCGCGGAGCGCGCCGAAAATTTTGACATGTTTCTTACCACGCTTATGAAAATATATATATCTAAATCCGTGCCTGATGTATATTGCTGTTGATATTTCAACACAATAGTAAGACAAAAAGGAAATTAAGGTGGCAGCTTCACATCAGGGTTTTTTTTTTGGCCAAACCTTAGGGGGCGACCGCCCCCATCGCCCCCCCCCCCCCCTTGGCTACGCCACTGTATATATACACTCATGCTCATAATTATGGAATATTTTGTTGATACTTAAGGTTTTTCTCCTATATCATCCAAAATTTTCAAGACAAGTGTTTATTTCACAAAAACGCAGTATGTGAAGCAATTTTTGGATTTCATGAGATGACTAAAGTAAAAACTAAAGTACGTTTGAGCGCAATAACAATTATATGTATATATATATATATATTTTAAAATCCACAAAAATCATGAAAAAGCATTAAAGTAATTAAAAAAACAACACAGAAAACTGATAAATTATGATCTAATGTCATTTAGCACTAAATTAACATCAGAATAGTGTCTGTTACAAGTCTAATAACGCGCGTAACCACCACGTGACTCAACAACAACAACAAAACAATACCGCCATTTATAAACACGGGTTTTAGTGTCGAGTCGGACGCTACAAAATGCTCAAAATTCCTAAACTACTTAGATAAT
>JZLH01S0621963.1:126048-139188 GCA_001188425.1 Eucidaris tribuloides | reverse complement strand
GAAAAAAATGACATTGTGAGTATTGTGAGAATTATGGTTCATGGTGATAAAGACAGCCTAAATAGGGGGTACTGTGTGATACTCACCCTCAGCAAGGCCCTATAAATTACTTAATTTGTGTTTATTTCACATCTTTGCAAGTTTTGTCCCGGGACAAAACTTGCAGAAACAGCGATAGGGGAAGAGCCTATCGATTCAAACAGTGCATACATTACCACGGTGCGACTAACACACGTCGGGTGGCATGCATCGGTCACGCATGGTCACCTACAGACCAGTGCACGTGCGATCTGATTGGTCGGCAAGAATTCAAATTATTTCTTTTCTTATACCTGTTGGGTGCTGGCTCCTTCTCCCTTTAAATAAAACTTTGATCTGATACGGTTCAATGATCAAAAATATCAATTACGGACATAATAAGCAGCATCTACCAACCGTCTCAACCTACGAGAAATTTGATTATAAAACTAAGGGTAATTATGAACTGCAAATTTAGACATTTCTACAACATTTTAAAGTTTTCTGACCATACTTTAAAATTTGACATTACTTTTATGGTATTGTGATACGGTTCAATGAGCAAAAATATCAATTACAGACATGTCATGTATTGTACAAACTAATTTCAGTAAAGCTTTTGACCGAATAAACCACACAATCGCTGTATCAAAACTTATTAACCTAGGAGTTCGCCCAACCTTGATAACATGGATTTGTGATTTCCTCTCCTCGCGTGAACCCGTTTGTGACAACGGCGCCCTCTCTGAATGTTCAGAGGTTCATGCCAAAGTACCACAGGGCACGCGCCTGAGACCGATTATCTTCTTAGCAATGATAAACGAACAGTGGCGTAACTACGGGGGGCACGGGGGGCACGTGCCCCCCCCCCCGAATCGGCCGTCAAAAAAAAAAAAAACAAGGAAAAAAAAAGAAAAGAAAAAAAAAAAGAAAAAGAAAACTGAGGCGAACCAAGCTAGAAATTGTGCTTATAGTGCACCTTTTGAAATAGACATTCAGCGTAAGTACTACTCGTTTTTTAACCTTTACTTACAACAGTATATTCAATAATTTTGTTGTTTTTGTTTTTGTTCTGGTTCTGGTCATGTACTGCATAAACTCCGCTGGATGTAACATGCAGGCGCAAGTCGACTGAGCAAAGTTTGACATTAATTTTGAAAGTAACCCCCCCCCCCCTCCCGAATCATTTTTCCCTTAAAAATCTGTCGCTGGTAGAATTGCTTCTTTTATTAACCCGCGATAGCGCAGGCAATTTTGCAGATACATTTTTCAAAATCAAACAATTTTGTGCAGAATTTTTTGCTCCAAAATTCATCACCCACGTGGCACACCTTTTGCGTGTGCACCATTTTGCATTCCTGTAAAATTCAGTTTCGCCACTGAGTAACGCATTTGATTCAAATCGGATAGAGGGGTTACAGTATATGACATGAATAAACACTTGTATAAGTCTGTATGCACATTGCAGTATAAATTATTTCGAATTACCAGGACCGAAGCTGGGGGGGGGGTGGGTTCAAGAGAATGTATTTCTATAATGGTTTTTTGATTATTCTTGAATGTAAGCCCTTGAGTAAATTTCACGAAACAGTGATGACAGGAGTCAAAACAGTCTCATAAAACCGCTAGAACCCTTGAGCTTCAGGGGGCTCCGCCCCCTCACCCCCGAGATATTACCGCCATGTTTTGAAAATCACCTGCTATCAGCAGTTCATAATACAAAGTTTATAGTGTGGAACTGCCAAAAAGTTCGTAAGGGGGGGGGTGTTGTTTTGTTTTAAAGCCCAAGTTTAGTTTGGGAGATTTTTTTTATTTGAAAGCTTTATGCCTAAAAGTCCTATCCCAGCAATAACAGATTCTGAATGTTTTTATCTTTTTTAAAATTAATTCATGAAAAATCTCGGGGGGACCCTCGAGATTTTCGACTATATTTTACATTATACCATCCAAAGGGTTAATAAGGTGTTAAGGCTATTTGAGTTATACCTCATCTGAAAGAGCATAAATAAATAAATGTATTGCATCATGTACAATTCGGCTGTGTCGTGAAACGTGATTTTTTTAAAAATAAAACCATGAATAATAATAAGAATAAGAATAAGAATAAGAATAAGCATAAGAATAAGAATTGTGATGGGAAAATATTAAGCACAAATAGTTCAGCTGGGGTAAATTCTTTTTCCTTTAACTGAAAATAAAGGCAACAATAATGCGTCGTATGGGACGCAGAGAACTCTCGTACAACATGCAACCCTTTTCCCTTTTATTTCGTAAAGAAATGATAAAATACCATATGTTACCACTTGTTATTATTGTCTTCACTTTAGCTAATACTACACAATTACTATACGACCAATCTTCACTCGTCGTTTGTTTGGACAGCAGATTAAAAGTGTGAAAATGCATATAGTACGAAATCGTCCCTACATAAATAAGCAGGTATAAATGCGAGCACCATGCCTCAATGACACCCTAAGTACTCTAATTGCTCAAAAGCCTAATTTGTGTGCTTAAAGGTAAATGACATGATTGGGGGTAGTCCTTAACTTGGCCTGAAACTACTCTAGAATGAAGTAAACTATGCAAAGATTCTCCTCCGAAAATCTTGTAGTCAAACGTTGACTCATTCTAAAATAAGTAATGTCAATATCCCTCGTGGCAGGCAAACCAGTTGTGTGGCTCTGTGTGGGGTCTATTTTTTTCGTGCCCCGATAGAATTAAAATTGTATTATGTTCATGCTTGATTCTCCTTAAGTAAACAAATTAGAGACAAATCCTTCCAGCTGGGAGATCCACTCCAGCTTGTGTATGATTGGTATATATCTCAACTCATTTGGTTCTTGAGGCATTTTCAAGTGTTCTCAATCATATCACTAACCTTTAATCTACAAAGAGAGAAAAATGGAAATAAAATCGCAAATTTTGACCCACGAAGACGAATACTATGTGAATTTTATAGCTGAAGTATTTAATGATGTACAGCAGGCAACCATCATATGCATTTTCTCCATCAAGCTCAAATGATCTTCAAAAGTCACTACAATCATGTCAACATCAGATTACAGTATCATCCCCAGTGGCTAGTAATTCTGAAGGGTCTTTGTTTTGCAGGGTAGTCATTCAAAAGAATTGTTATCCAATTAGTGGTTATTTGGAAGGGCGGTGTTCTCTCTCTGGATGGAGTTGGACGGGCAACAAATGACTTGTGACTTGACTTGAACTTGCAACGAATAACATGTGACTTGACTAAGACTTGCAGCAAATGGCATTTGACTTGACTTGGACTTGCAGCAAATGACATGTGACTTGACTTGGACTTGCAGCAAATGGCATGTGACTTGACTTGGACTTGCAGCAAATGGCATTTGACTTGACTTGGACTTGCAGCAAATGACATGTGACTTGACTTGGACTTGCAGCAAATGACATGTGACTTGACTTGGACTTGAAGCAAATGGCATGTGACTTGACTAAGATTTGTAGCAAATGGTATGTGACTTGACTTGGACTTACAGCAAATGGAATGTGACTTGACTTGGACTTGAAGCAAATGGCATGTGACTTGACTTGGACTTGCAACAAATGGCATGTGACTTGACTTGGACTTGCAACAAATGGCATGTGACTTGACTTGGACTTTCAACAATAGCATGTGACTTGACTTGAACTTGCAGCAAATGGCATGTGACTTGACTTGGACTTGCAGCAAATGGCATGTGACTTGACTTGGACTTGAAGCAAATGGCATGTGACTTGACTTGGACTTGCAGCAAATGGCATGTGACTTGACTTGGACTTGCAGCAAATGGCATGTGACTTGACTTGGGCTTGCAGCAGATAGCATGTGACTTGACTTAAACTTACAACAAATGACTTGTGATTTGATTTGGACTTGCAACAGGCGACTTGTGACTTGACTTGGACATGGACTTGGACTTGATTTAGGACACAATCAAGTATACTGTTTAAAGTTTCTGCTGTGAAAATTTTAGAGTCGTCATCCATGCATATTTCTTCTGTAGTGTACAATTGATATCAGAAAATGTTGTGGTGGTGAAATTTGTAATTGTATAGATTTAGTTTCTGCCTGGCTGGGCCAGAGATTAATTCAAAATTAATTCAATACTGGTTAATTGATGCAAACCCGAGAAAATCGTTCGAGCCTGAATATACACTCTAGCCAGTGTATAGGCCTATTTATTTACTAATATATTTTGAATTCATTTGTTCTTAAGGTATTTTTGACCTCTCCCAATCATGCCTTTGCCCTATAAAACACAGTTTATCTTCTTCAAACAAATGACGTTGCCGTATTACTTTATATCCCTTTAGTTCATTGTCGCTGTACCATCATATATATGAAAAACTGTCTCAGGTTTGTGATTACACAGATGTTTCCGTCTGAAAAAAAAGAAACCCAGACACATGTTTAGACTTCGTCGTCAAAATAGTTTATTCATATTTTATTACCGTTTAACTAAATTGCACTAAGTTTATGAACTGAAGCCGACGTATACAGAAAGACGATATCGAAGAGACCAAGATAGAAAGGTCAACTGCTAATGACCTCGTCATAACCAGATTTTATTATATTTTTTATTTTTTGCATCTCTGCCTTTGATAGGACAAAAAATGTTGTATAGCCTATCTTATTACCCCTTTCATAGTGCAGGCGAAGTGGAGTTACTGCGGAGTAACTCCGGGTTGAGTTGATCCGCTTGTACTGCGGACCGACTTTACACCCCCTTTCATACTGGCAAGCACCGCAGCGGTGTATCCGCAGTCGTTTCCATGGCTTACATGCGAGTTCGCGCCATTATATGTGGCCGAATTTTCCCTAACAAACGGTTCGCTCAAATTTCGCAATCAATTGCTTTATTACATACTTGACTGCTTAATAGTTGATCTCTTGCTAGACGATTGTGTGATCCGAGTACAAAAACACGATTGAAAATACGGGGATTGACTCAAATACCATCAGTTCACAAACTTGGTGTTGGAGTTAGATAAGTTCTGTGGTTAGTGTATTGATTTCGCCATTTCGGATACTTTCGTTAAAAATCAGAACAACTACTTACTGTACGTCAAAAAATCTAGAACTAAACGATTCGAACACGCTACAAAACAAAATCAAACCCAGGAATTAAGCTCCCCAAACTCGCTTGTGACGTTGGTACAGGAAATGTAAACACGCGCGAGATTACCGAGTTAAGCCGAACTGCACTTCCGGTGCGGAGTTACTTCGTCTGTAACCCTCTTCTCGAAGTGGGTTGAGTACTCCGCTTTGAATCCGGATCGAAATAATCTCAGAATTTTCATATTGCCCTCCAAAGTGGAGTAACTCCTCCTGGACTCCGGAGTAACTCCACTTCGGCTCTCAATATGAAAGGGGTATTGGTGAATGCAAGCCAATTTCCGTCTTAGAGTCAACGTAAGTTCAGAATCTCATTAATACTTTGCATGCTACCCCAGCCACATCGGTGTTGAACCATTGTTCGGATTGGGGTGGCAAAGTGAAAAATGTCAAAATTTTGCCAAATTGTAGTACAGATTTTGCACGCAAAGCGCGCTTTGGAAATTTTATATTTTTACTGACATGAAGTTTAATGACTTATCATGCCTGGAACTGCTTTTCAAACGTATCTTTGCATTACACTTTATGATTTTTCAAGTTGTAACAATTATTGGAGGGGCAAATCGATATGTTTGCCCCTACCCCTCATATTTTCATCGGGGTGGCGACTGCAGTGCTCTTACTTAAAGGGAGAAGGCGCCAACAACTAACAGGCATAAGTTAAGAAAATATTTGAGTTCTTGCCAACCAATCAGATTGCACGTGCACTGCAGGGAGCTGACCAATGATGCACGCGACGTGTGTTAGCCGCACCGTCGGTAATGTATGCACTGTTTGAATTGATAAGCTCCTTCCCCCTGGTTCTGCCAAGTGTTTGTCTTAGGGTAACTTACAAGACGTAATTAAACACAAATTAACTAATTTATAGGGACTTGATGAGGCGTGAGTATCACGACAGTACCCCTTATTTAGGCTGTTTTTGTCACCATGTACCATAATTCTCACAATCTCAACAATCGTCATTTTTATTCTAACTTATGCATGTTAGTTGCTGGTGCCTACTCCCTTTAAGAGGCTACCCTGGG
Source organism: Eucidaris tribuloides (assembly GCA_001188425.1). NCBI lineage: Eukaryota > Metazoa > Echinodermata > Echinoidea > Cidaroida > Cidaridae > Eucidaris > Eucidaris tribuloides. The sequence goes on along the minus strand of JZLH01S0621963.1, from coordinate 133,011 downwards.
TAAATTAGATAGATGTAACTTACATATCAAGAATATTAATTTCGATATAGAAACAGAAAGGCTTTTCAGCCGACGTCCTAATTCAAATTCGTTGACCTAGGTTACTTTGAATCGCCAAAAATATAAACAAAGTAGTACATTGAGTTACAAATACATTGGAGTCTAACCGTAGACAAAGTATTATATTTATTTAATTTTCATTCATCGTTTAGACGTCAAAATATTTGTAAACACACCCCTCAGAATCGAGGTCATACATTGCTGTTAAACTTTATTATATTAAGTTTGGCCTTTATCCCAGAGAACCAGATGAAAAAAAAAATACGGCTATTCTTACTTATTATAGTGATGTTTTATCAAGTATGTAAACAATATATCAAATTCTGAACTGTTAACGGTACAAACCAAAACAGATTCACTATATAGCGCTACATTTTGAAATCAGTTTCACTGTGTTCATACATCAAATCATCCTATAATCAACTGAGCTTCAAAACCGAAAGTTGTAGGTAAGAAGCAACTTTTCACATATTCATTTTTGTTTAATATGCATTTATTATCATGCTATAATGATCATCGAATGTGTTATTCTTATATTCCCTTATATTCCTCTGCTTATATTCCCTTATATTCCTCTGTTTCTGTAGCTTACGTTTGTCGGTTAAGTAATCGAATGTTATATTCTTACAGTGCTTTCTGTCGCACTTTTTGATTTTAAACTCGAATACATTATTTTCGTAATTATATTCGTTACAACCGCTATAGGTTTTATCTTTGTAGCTGACATTAGATTTTCTTTTAAAAGCCATTACAATGTGAATAAAACTTTCGTTACTGAACAGGGCGGATCTAGCTTTTTGCTGGGGGTGGGGTGAACCAATGATGATCGGAACATTGTACACGAGCCGCGGCGGGTGGGGGGAGAGCTGAGAGTGGGTGGGGTGTCCCCCCCCCCCTTGGCGATTTGGGGGCTATTTTGAACCCACGTAAGTGATGTTTTCCTGACATCTACTAACACAATAAAGACCACAAAAAAGCAATGCATGATTACTTCTTTTTAAATCAAGCAACAGTTTATACTACTAACCATTTTTAATTCTGCTGAATTTTATATTTCAATATTGCGCGCTGAAAATGTTAACATTCATTTCTTATCTGGTGAATTTCTAAATTTGTGCTCATGCTTATACTTTTTGGCACTTAATGAACAATATTATCACGTGAAAAATACTAGGATATATATTTTTTTTACGTGAGCACGGAACTCACATACTGTTGCAGAGTAATTGAGTAAGTTCATCCTATATATACAGACTTAAACTTAGACTACTGGGATTAGAAGCGTGCAATTTATAACAAAGTATCTGATAGACAAAAAAATCACAATCACAAATTTATTCTTGAAATCGTGAGTAGTGGTTTAAATGTTAGTTAGAACATTTTGCTCTCCCTCCCTTCATTCTAATTCAATTTGCACAATTTAAACAACATCACGCAGATTTTGAGACGCATCAATTCGCTCGGTTGGCAGAAGGGCCTTAGCAAATGCTCTAAGCAGAAGCCTGGCGTTAACAGTATATTGCCTTTAATTTGGAACCCATAGACTTATTCCATTTTTTCGCCTTTACTGATAGAAAGATCTAAAAAATCACAATACTTTGATTTCATGTGAAATAATCCAATGGCTGTCACGTTACAAGCGTTTTACTGTTAAGGCGACAATATGGAATAAGCCTATGGGAAAACTTTCAAATTAGAGGCAAATTACTGTTAACGCCCTTCTGTTTAGAGCAACGACTGCCAGCCGCACTGTGAACGCCCTTCTGCTTGGAGCATTTGCTAACGCCCTTCTGCCAGCCGGGCGACCGCTGCAATCGGCCTATCGGACTGTTACGATCAATTCACAACCGAAAAGATGAAACAAAATGACACCAATATTTGATTTATGTGTTTTTTATTATATGGGGTATTTCCCCTTTAGAACAAATACAAACAAGCTTTAAATTTGATCTACAATTTATTTTACACAAATTAAATTAAATTAGGTTACTCACAACGCTGGATGATAGTTAACCCAGGGAGCTCCCTGGGTTAGATGATAGTCGGATCAGACGGCCAGATTCCTTCAATGAAATTGTCCTATGAATCCTTAATCCGGAATGAAGCAAATAATCCACACGACGATGGCATACGCTAATCCAGATCTTCCACTAATATTTATCCGAATGTTGCACAGCTGAATACCAGATATTCCAGATGAAAACAATGTTCAGCATAACTTCACAAGTCTCACAAGTTACTCCCAATTCCCGCAAAGATGATACAGTATGATCCCAGTATTAATCCACAGAGTGTAGTACAGGCTCTCTCAGGCATGATCTCATAAGCACTATTAAACAAGCAGGTAACTTATCCACACAGAGAAACTCTCATATAAATCCACAAGTGTGTGTCGAGCCAAGGTCACGGTAAACTCTGAACCCATGTCCAAAACAACCGTTATACATATCAAAATCTGCACACCCAGAAAGATCCATGGATCCATTTCTAAATATGACAGAGTCATAAACACAATGGCCTTCTGGAAAATACTACAGTATTTCTACAACTATCTACACCATTCCATTCATAACTGGCCCAAAGGCCACTGAACTCACACTAGCATGCTCACAGTAATGCCTCCTTTATTATGCCAATTAGCCTAGCGGAGAGTTACATTTTTCTGTGTAAATAACACCTGGCCCAGAAAGCTCTTCCAAATTCCAGATCTAGGCAGTCAAAATTGTTCAATGTTGATTTCACCAGCACATAAACTGCATCTAATTTAATGGCTACATGTATAGTATCATGTGGTAATAATACAAATTTATAACACGGTCCCTCGACTTATTTATCTCTACAATCATTATTGTTCATTTTGTTATCAATTTACTTTCAGAGAGTGACATCAAAATGAAGAGGCGAAATGTCGCAATGTTTGTTGTAGTAGCGTTGGCCTACGTTAAGGCCGTACCATGGGAAGGTAAGTATTTAACCATCATGATGAAGAACAAAGAGCAAAACAAGACTAAAGATAGATAACTTTTGTTGTCGTGTTTTAAAGTGATAGGCTAACATTGTGGAGATGCAATTTAAAAAAAAATGTCAAACTTTGATATCTGAGCTAAATAGTAGTGTTCAAATGGACAAATAAATACCCAAAAATACAAACGTTTTGAAAGTTATGCTGCCAATGGCAATAAACAATTTCTACTCCGGTGGATGATAAAATAGCCTAGATCTGCACACAGTAAGTCTATGGGAGGAAATGGACAGGTGAATCCGGTCAATTTGAATGCTTGTAGATTTTCACTTTTTTAAAGCACTAAATCATCATTTTGAAATACAATTTGTTCAAGGGCTTCATATTTTACGACCTTATCAAAGACACTTGGAGCGTGGAGGATATATGTAGGTCACATTTTTTTAACTGTGGTAATGTTAGCCAGTGGCTTTAAAGGCCTCGCACACTACACGACTTTTGTCGCTACGACTGCACCGACTTGATCGAAATAAAAAACAAAGCTTATATTTCGTACACCTTGATTGATTGTGTACGAAATATAAGCTTTGTTTTTTATTTCGGATCCAAGTTGGTGCAGTCGTACGACAAAAGTCGTGTAGTGTGCGGAGGCCTTAAGTCTTCTCTTTGGTTCACTTTACACTTCGCCTTCTTGCACATCAAAAAAATATGTAAAACCAGATTATCGTAATTATGTAAGGGAGACTAAAAACTCTATAAAGCATGCTTTTAGGTCTTTTTAAAAGGTATTTTTCATCACTGTTTACAATTCAGGGTTTCATTTAAGTATTCAATTTCTAATTCTACCATTATGGAATAAAAATGCTATGTTCATCCTATCAATTAAATTTATTGCAGCTGTCCTGGATTGTGGGTTTTTGTGTGTAAATGTTTACACATATATTTATCTGTTGACAGGACCTTGTTGTAAAACAGATAGTGGTGATCAAGCCGGCCTGTGTAAATATTTTTTTAATGAATAAATGAATTAGTAGACCTCTTATTTATATTGTAATAACTATGGTATGTAAGCATTAGTGATATTATGCAAATGTGTATTATTTAACAAATCGTTGAACAAATTCTCGTGTATTGAAATTTGATTGATTATGTTTTATTGTATTTTCACACAAATTACTTTTTAACCAGAATAAATTAAATAAGATTACATTAAATTAACTATATTTGCTGTACCAATGTAGGTTAGTATCTTTTGGGACCGGTGAGTTGGCTCAGTGGTAGAGCGTCCGCCTCCCGTCCGGGAGATTGTGAGTTTCGGCTCGTGGTCGGGTCATACCAAAGACCATTATAAAAATGGTACCTACTGTATCTAGCCTGGCGCGCGGATAGCTAGATGGTGTAGGGAGTCAAACTCATGGGACTACCTGGGGACTAACCTCTTACTGTAGTCAAACTGTCTTGTGCATCCATGTGGCCTAGGGTTACTAAAACGGAGATAGGCACCACCCACTGCTCCACAAAACAGGAGACGGTCGGGTTTAACTTAGGCTTAATATCTTTTATTTTGTATCCAAAATCGTTATTGGCCTAAAGCCACACGCTAACAATGACCACAGCTTTAAAAAATTGAGCTACATGATTTTCCATGCTCTAAGTGTGTTTGATAAGGTCTAAAAATGAAGCCCTGGAAAAATTGTATTTCAAAATGATGATTTAGTGCTTTAAAAAATGAAAATCTACAAGCACTCAAGTTGACCGGATACACCCTCCCATTTCCCCCCATAGACTTACTGTGTGTAGATCTAGGTTATTTTATCCTCCACCGGAGTGGAAATTGTTTATGCATGCATATTTTGTCAGAGGCAGCATAACTTTGCAAACTTTTGTATTCTGGGGTGTTTATTTGTCGATTTAAACACTACTATGTAGCTCAGATATCAAAGTTTGACAATTTTTTTTAAATTGAAGCTCCACAATGTTATAGCATGTTACTTCAATATATCTTGCCTTTTGTCATATTGGTTCTTTCTTCTTTTATTATCTAAAGTTGACCTGGGCTTTTCCCATGTACTTCTTATATCATCGCAAGATGAAAAAAATAAAGCGAAATAAATAATAAAAAATATCACATGACAACTTTGACTTCGGACTCCGTAATTATATATCACATAATACATGCATGTTTGCCACAAAACACATCTTCAATATTGATTCATGAGGATAATACCGTGTACATTGTTTTCTTTGTCAATGTGAACTGTAATTAAATTTCATAATACGGTATGTAGCGTAATACGCATATCAATGTTGCCTTTTTCAAATTAATCATTCAAAGCCAAACCATAATCAGTGCATGTGCGGATCTCCTATTGGTAGAAACAGTACCACTGACGAAGCACTGCACCTGGTTCCACCATTGTAAACACATATTGCTGAACCAGAGTGACATCACACTTCGATACTCTATTGACGTCTCTTAAAGTGATAGGTTAACATTGTGGAGCTTCAATTTAAAACATTGTCAAACTTTGATATCTGAACTACATAGTAGTGTTCAAATGGACAAATGAACATCCTAGAATACGAAAGTTTGGAAAGTTATGCTGCCAATGGCAAGGTATGCTTGAATAAACAATTTCTACTCCGGTGGATGATAAAATAGCCTAGATTTGCACACAGTAAGTCTATGGGAGGATATGGGCAGGTGAATCCGGTCAATTTGAATGCTTGTAGATTTTCACTTTTTTTAAAGCACTAAATCATCATTTTGAAATACAATTTTGTCAGGCTGCATCAAAGACACTTGGAGTGTGGAGGAATATGTGGATTATTATTTTTATGTTTTTTTGTTTGTGTTTTGTTTAGTTTTTTGGCTGGGAGTATTTCTTCTTGACGGTCTCGTTCTTTTTTTACTCTTTATTTATTTATTTATCTTTCTATTCACCTATTTACTCTTTTTTTTCTGACACAGTATTAATACTTCACAAGTGATTATCTACCCTTACCATAAAAAGAGTGAATTTCGAGTGAATATCAGTGTTTTCACTCATTTTGGAGCGACCTCAGGAATCACTCGGAGTCTCCGAGAGATCGCCGAGGTCGCTCAAAATGAGTTAATGCCACTCAAGTTTATTCGAAATCCATTCCAAATTCACTCCTTTTTTTGACAGTCACTCTTTAAATAGTGAACAATTTCATTCATTAGTTTTCTTTTCCTGAGAGAGAAAGAAGGAAGGGGGGGTAAGCATAATCTTATTTAAAGATCTTATTTTTTCATACAAAACAAGACATTTTTAATACGTGCTTCTTTTCATGACTGTCAACCCTTAGCACCTGATGCCTCTAAGGCCATCTTTGAGGACAAATCGCAACCTGGACCTCCCAACAACGCACCTGCCCCACCCCCGGGCCCCATCTTTGAGGACAGATCGCCACCCGGACCTCCCAACAACGCACCTGCCCCGCCCCCAGGCCCCATCTTTGAAAACTGATCGCCACCTAATCGTGTCTGCGTGTGCTGTGTTTCATGATGTGGCTGTAAGTAAACCTGTGACCTGACATTTGCCCCGGCGACAGGTGCTCCGGTGAAAATATCTCAGAAGACAAAGAGTAAGGGTTAGGGTTGTCATTGTTTTTCCATTTCCAAATAGGGTTAGGGTTAGGGTTAGGGTTTGGGTTAGGGTTAAAGTTAGGGTTGAGGTCGGGGTTAGTGTATGAAATAATCGCCGGAGCAAATGTCATGGAATCAAGTAAATCTTTTGGTAGGATTTAAAGCCCAAATTTAATTTTACTCATTGTTAAAAATGAATTATTTTATTTATTTATTTATTTATTTATTTATTTATTTATTTATTTATTTATTTATTTATTTATTCATTTATTTATTTATTTAAATATTTATTTATTTATTATTCATTATTTATTTATTTTTTATTTATCTA
>JZLH01S0621963.1:100883-115860 GCA_001188425.1 Eucidaris tribuloides | reverse complement strand
ATTTACATTTCCACTCTTCATCCACTTCTTCTCAGCTTTACGTTTCTGTCGTTTGACAAGTCTAATTTCCTCATTATACCAAGGTTTTTTTCAGGCCTTAGACTTACATACTTTGTTTCTTGTGGAGCATGTTCATCAAGAATAGATGACAGGGTATTTTCATACAATGTAACCAACTCATCGAAATTATTGCTTTCATTAACAACAAGGTCACCTCCTTTTAAATCATTCTGAAAGATTTCATGATCAATGGATGAAATTTTGCGATATACCATTTTCTTTACATTTACTGGTGATTTTTGTGTATTCAACAAACACATGACAGACATAAGTAAACCAATGAATCAGTCCAGGGCCTTCCAGCAACTAAATCATCTGAGCTTCTACTGATGATTAGATGTAAAGTATGACCATGGGTGTGAGTACTGACATCTACATGCTGTATACAACTGACAGACTCAATTAAGAAATTCCCTGAGAGCTATTGCATATAAATTATCAGCAACATCAACGTGAACATTGAAATCACCTGTTACTATAAGAGGGATATTACACAAGAGATGAGGCTGTAAGAATTCACTGAACTCATTCATGAACACTCCAAATGGGATACGGTGATTTTCAGAGTGAAGGGGTCTATACAAATTTATTATCCTAAACTGGAAAGACTTGAGGGCAACCAGGTGCACACTGAATTCAAATGATTGTTTTTCACCATCTTCTACTTTTCTGACTTGTTTCTAAACATAAGTGCCATACCAATACCTCGCCGACCTACTCTTGGGGTATGACTGAACCTGTAACCTGTGGGCACAACGTCGCTGATGAGAGCCGAGTCTTTATCAGTGAGCCATGTCTCTGTGAAAGCATACAAATCCGATTTAGGTCAAAAGTCGAAACCGCAAATCAAAGGCTGCTGAGCGGTCGCCACCCGGTCGCCACCCTGTTGCCGAACGGTTGCCGCTGGGAGATCGGTCGGTCACTGGGCTGGTGAATTCAAAATTGGTCGGCATCCGGATAATGCCTGCTCGGCGCAAGCCCGGATATCGCTACGGCTACGGTCACAAATAAAGCGGCGACCGACCGATTTATAGCCTGCTGTAAAGTCCTAGCGACGCTCCCTGTTGATTTCCTGTTGGTCACCGATCGATTTAAGTCAAAACTTGGTCATGACCACCTTGCCCTTTCCCCTTGCCTTTTTCATACGTTCCAACTTCTTCTTCCCCTAAGTACCCTTGGTTTTTCCTGTTCACTTTTGGCATATTGCTGAAATAACAGCTACAGGAATAAATACAGCCTACTTGAATCGTCCACACCGGGGGGGGGGGGGGGGTTGGCAAAAGTAAGAAAACATGTCAACATTTTAGGCGTGCTGCGCGTGCAAAATTGCAATGTACATTTTTGCGCACACATATACAAGGCTCTTTTTGGCATAAATTTGATGACAACTGTGTGTTTAGAAGTACTTTCTTCTTCTTCTTCTACTTTTTCTCTTCTTCTTCTTCTTCTTCTTCTCTTCTTCTTCTTCTTCTTCTTCTTCTTCTTTTTCTTCTTTCTCTTCCTCTTCTCCTTCTAGATCTTGAATTATCTGTAGAAACAAAATAAAATTCACACGGACAAGCTAAAATACCATTCTGGTCAACGGAAGAAGATGTACGTAGTTCTGATTTCTACATGTTGGTTTCCTTTATTTGTACGTTTCAGGCTGATCGATGTCACTCTGACGGAGTACGTTGCATCACATGAGCAGTCACGAAGTCTGACGCCATTAAACAAGAGCTGAAATCTAAAAATTATTGACTTTTTGCACTTAGTGAATGACATGTGTAAAGTGCTTGATTTCTGTGGTCAAAAAGAGTGAGTTCTAGTGGCATATATTGCTTGATTTGCGTGTTAAAGAGTGCGAGTATACAAATTGCTTGATTTCGTTTGTCAAAGAGTGTGAGTTTCAGTGGCTTGATTCCGATATGAAGAGTGGAGGATGAGCGTGGTCAGGCGGGGAGATTTCCAGTACGTGTGGCGAACACACAAGCACACACACACACACACACACACACACACACACACACACACACACACACACACACACACACACACACACACACACACACACACACACACACACACACACACACACACACACACACACACACACACACACACACACACACACACACACACACACACACACACACACACACACACACACACACACACACAACACACACACACGCACACACACATACACACACACACGCCCACACACACACACACACACACACATACACACGCGCACACACACACGCGCGCACACACACACACGCACACACGCACATACACACATACACACACAGACACACGCACACACGCACACACGCACACACATACATGCAAACCTACACACATACAGAGAGAGAGACGCACCCACACATACACACAGACACACGCACACACATACATGCAAACATACACACATACAGAGAGAGAGAGAGAGACGCGTACACACATACACACATACACATAGGGCCTACATTTGTAAACAATTAAGCAGAATATGAAGGCTTAGCCATCTATGTCACAGTTACTTTCTTGTAAACCACACTCCGGACCACACTGAGCATCCATGACCTCCATTGTTTGTATCTTTCTTCCGACTTCAATATTAGAAATTACGTTTGTCCCACTTTTGTGTATTGGTCATAATAACAACTAAATTGGTGGTATCGTTGCTTACAGGTACTCATAAAAACTGAATTACAAAAATCAATAATAAAACAAATAACAAATGCATTTTTTCTTTCGATACGTTTATTAATGATTATCTAGTAAATAAAATAATAAACTCCAAATATAGCTTACTCGGCAGAGTCGGCATTGAAATGATATTGCACATGTTCATGTCTTCTGTTTACCAGACTGCATTCACACTGACATCATGATGATATGCACATCTCATTCATTTAATAGGCCTTTTGTCAAAATTATATACCCCCTTTGTACTATAAATAATAGGAAATCAGAAATGTACAAGCTGAAAAAATCTGTTCCTTCAGCTAAATTGAACGATAACTCAATACTTTTTCACACTCGCAGTGGGTTTCTTTGTTAAACAATATGCAGAATCTGCATGTATATGTATAGCGCATACAGTATACTGGGACAAACGCGATTTTGCATCATTGTAGAAAAATCAATATATCTCACGATTGAAACAACGAAATGAAATGAAATAAATTGTATTGGAATTTATGGCCTTTTAGCTTTATAACAATGCCCAACATAAGTAGGTTGTATATGATTTTCATATAATAAAAAAATAATTTTTACTAAGACCATTTTTTTCGACAGACTGTAGATACGAAATGTTCAGCCGAATACAATAACAAACGATTGTGCATTATTTAAGCCTCATAGAAGTTTTTTTGTGGCACTATGGCTGCCAACATCTGTACTAGGCTCATATTTGCTTGGTCGAACCGATCGCGAATCTTTTCTGATAACTTGGCAGTACCTGAATATAAAGTAATTTGTGTTTGTTGGTTATCCTATGTGAACGCAGGGGTGCACAATTGAAAGCATTAAAGAATATACCCTTTCTACATCACGCATATATAAAATGTTAAAATATTCTGCAGTGTATTTATTGTGTACTGGGATTACTATCTACAAGTTCAATGTCAATGTCAATTCAATTCAATATGGTTTTATTCAGGTCATGTCTGGCAGCTATGCAGCTGAATTGCACATAATTTACATGAAAAGTTTTAGAAAATACAAAACAGTGTACAAAATTAAAATACATGACGCAATTGAATAATTAATTAATTTTACAAGCCTATTAAGGTAAAAAGTAAAATGTATGTACAGCCTCAAAATAGTTGTCATAAACAAGCAGTATTTGATTACAAAATTCCAAAATGAAAAATTAATTATTTCAAGAAGTCAGAAAAGTGTGATTTATTTTTTTTAAACTAACAGTATTGTGAAAATGAAAAATTAATTATTTCAAGAAGTCAGAAAAGTGTGATTTTTTTTTTAAAACTAACAGTATTGTTCTCTTTGTCAGTCAGGTGTCGCAGGGTGCGATGCTGTGGTCCACACGATACTCCGCCATATCTTTCTGTCATATGCTGCCCTCACTGCCTCCGCCAGACTTAACCCTGTTTTGTTGGTAATGTCCTTGAGCCAGGATGTAGGGGGTGGCCTCTCCTTCGTGTTCCATTTACTTTGCCTGTGATCACTTGCTTATCTAAACCGTCGTGTCGAATAGCATGTCCAAAATAACGTAGCTTCCTTTTCCTGATGTCCTTCCTAGTTGTGAGCTCAGCTCCAATTTTTTCAAGAACCCAGATGTTGGTTCGCCTTTCTGTCCATGAAATCCTTAATATCCTCCTGTAGCACCACATCTCGAAAGCATCCACCCTCTGCTTGTCTGCCTTTTGCATGGACCAGGACTCACTTCCATATGTAGCAATAGGAAAGACAGTTGCTCGAAGCAGTCTCAATTTCAGTTTTAGTCGGATTCTGCTGCTCCTCCATATATTTGTTAATTTCTGCACTGCATCCCTCGCCATAGCCAGTCTTCTGTAACTGAATTGAAAAAAAAAATTAACCGGACTAAACTTAACGCTGTGAGTAATAAAGGCTAAAGAAATAATAATATATTAAAAATGAATGTACATTTGATCTAACTTACACGTATGTTATGTTTATTGCGTATGGTTGGTATATTTAAACATGGAAAAATATTGATAATAGTAAACAATCGACAATCTGTAAATGTAATCTAATAGTGATTATTATAAAATTCAGCTGACAACACAATATGATGACTGTAACATTGATGAAGAAAAATCACACTACTTAGAGTTAAAAAGATGTATGAGATAAGGTATTGCACTGTTTTTCATCCTGTTTGTTTTACATTTTAGTTCAGTCATTTTAGGATGTCGTTGAGATCTCCTTTTAGGGGGTGGTGGCAAGTGTTCTTGGAACTGGTTTGTCTGTTTGAAAGTCTTTTGAAAGAATGAAAAGCAGAGGTTTTCTCGCCGGCAAGAAAGGGTGGTAATATGTCTCATACATTTCAGAATAATATCCTATACTCGTTCTGTGTGTATCGTTTATCTAAATTAATAATTGCAGACTGTGTTTTAATCATATCATGCTTTTTTATAAGATGTTTGACAGGGGAGCTATCTCTCGGAGGTGGTCCGGTGTAGACATCGCATGGCAACCTGTTTTTGTTTTTGTTAAAAATATGTATGCATAACGGAATCCAATTTTTGACGTCAGTTTTATGATAAAAGGGAGCGTCACCTTCAAGCTTTGCTTATGGCGTTTCCCTTTTCCATATACATGTAAATGTTAATTCCCTGTAATGTCATATACATGTAAATTTTAATTCCTTGTAATATCAAAGATTATAATAATGCAATCGTTCGTGTGTAACAAACTGGAATTTCGCTTTGTATGTATTTGAAATTTTGTTATGTATGTAGATGGAATAAATAAATACTCAATACTCAATACGTTCGAATACAAAGAATGAGAACAACGGCGGAACAGGACTTTTTTGGGCAGCGATTTGACCATAATAGAACCATTTTATTTGGGGGTTTTTAGGGGGTTGGGGTTGGTTTGATTTGGCTTGGTTTGACTTTGGCTTGGTTTGGTTTGGTTTGATTTGATTTGGTGTGGTTTGATTTGATTTGATTTGGTTTGGTTTGATTTGATTTGGTGTGGTTTTTATTTGTTTGGTTAGGTTTGGTTTGGTTTGGTTTCTTAGTTTAGTTTAGTTTTGGTTTTGTTTTTTGTGCTGTTTTTGTTTTATTTTTTGTTTCCTTTTGGCTGTTGAATCGATTAGCGCCATTATTGAAAGAGTTTCTTTTGAACCAGATGACCGTTTTTTTTATTAGTTGTTGCAACAATTTGCACCACACATTTCTTTCTGACCGGATGACCCCAATTTGCATCATAGATCCGTTTTCTTTTTGCTCTAATGATTTTGTTTTTTACCTGTCGCATTGCACACCATCAAATAGTTTTCTCTGGGACTTGATGAACATCCCCCTTAAAACAATCTGGGTATGCCTGTGGTTAAAGTTAATTCACGAATGTTCCGACAAGTCACGTCATTCATTTCTTTTGTAAATTGAGGGAGGAATGAAACCTCGCAGCTTATTTAAATCTGAGTTCAATTACATGTATCGCTACATGATTTACGCGCGCTTTCTTTGATATATCAATGTTTACCGACAGCTTAAGAATCCCGCCAAAATGGAAGGAGCTGAACATACACCGTGTTCATCATGGTATTGATTTATTAGGGCATTTATTATAGCAGATAGGATTTCAGAGTAAAGTCGTTACGTTTTTACGGTGTGCAAACACATCTCCACATTAGGTGTTTTTTTTGAAAATTGCACAAAAGAATCACCAAGACGCGGCATCGTTTTCGCCAACTATTAAATTTCGTGTTGAGATGATATCTTATTGCTCTATTAACCTTTCTAGAGATGGGTTTATCAACTCATCTATTCACTCCAAATAGTTACCCCAAATATCTGCAACTTAGTTTTAATCCATGCTGGGCAAAATATTTTGAACTCTTTTTTTAAGATGAATAACACATATTTTGATTCCATGTCACTTTTTGTCCACAATCTGCCAACAACTTGTTGCACTGAACGGATTTTTTCATGAGTGGTTAGCTCTGAACCGATTGATCGATCGATTGATTGATTGATTGATTGATTGATTGATTGATTGATTGATTGATTGATTGATTGATTGATTGATTGATTAATTGATTGATTGATGGGCGGATTGATTGATTGATTGACTGATTGATTGATTGATGGGTGGATTGATTGACTGATTGACGGACTAATTGATTGATTGAGTAATAAGTGAATGAGTGAGTGAGTAATTTGATTGGTTGATTGATTGATTGATTGATTGATTGATTGATTGATTGATTGATTGATTGATTGATTGATTGATTGACTGATTGATTGATTGATTTGTTTTTACATTTTGTATGAAAAAAGAACTGGGGACCAATTTCCCACCACCATAGAGTTGGCCAGATAAACTAATACGAAGTGCCCGATTGTTCGTTTGACAAGACAGCCAGCGGCCCCATGCTTCGAGTACACCTATGTCACTTAAACTAAGAGTTTATGCAGAGAAGAAATAAATATATTGGTCGACGGTGTTCAAAGCAAAACATAATTAAGTCTCAATTCAGGTTCCAATTCCGACAAAGATAATAATATAAGAGATCATCACCTAAGTATCGATAAAGCGTTTTGTCTCTCGGTTTGTTCGATTTTTCGTTTCGTTCGATTTCATTCAAATATTTCCCTTTGTGTTCAGACTTGTCTCTGTGTCCCTTTTTCGCTTTTTGATTGAATAAGGGCATCTGCCCAAAACCCCCTTTCATCCGTTGTTGCACCAAATTCATTCTTCGTACGCATAGTTTAGTATTATCCGGTCTCCATTGTGACGTCATTTGTGCTGTTCGTCTTGTATTTCCTTTGAAATTAGCAAATTATGGCTAGTTTGGACAGTTACCCCAACCCCGCCCCCTATAATACAAAGCATCGGTATAGAGTTTCGTCACGCCTATGTCAACAACGCGGAGCATTATAAATATTTGTTGTATTTATCATATTTACAAGTCTTAAACGATTATTTACAAGTCCTCCATTTATTCTGGTCGAATTACGTAGTACATATCTGAGAGTTAATGTCAATATAGGCGGAATCAAACAACTTCGTTTTGTTGCAACGAATGAGTATTTTGACACAGTCACGGGAACAAAGGTATATTCGGAAGCAGGTGCAAAAGAAGCTGAAGACAAACTAAAGACAGAAGTCTGCCCCCATATATTCCAATATTATTTACGTGTTTGTCCCAAACAAATCCGTTGCTCAGTCAACTGGCAAATTATTTACGACAGAGAGCACATAGCGTCCTATTCAGACAAACTTTATCAACTTTATAGGAAAATTGGCTGAAGTTGAGGGGCAATTGTAAAAATATGATACGAATATTATGCGAAAGTTGGTACACATTCGTATACAGCACCATTGTAAAATCTTAGGGGGCGAAATCCGTCGGGGAAATAAGCAGCCGAGAAGTCGCTCAGTGTGTGTGTAGGGGGGGGGGGCGGTTGACGGAAAACGTTGGCTGCTTAAAAAAAAATCGCAGCCAAATTAGGGGGAGGGGCAAAATTTTTGAGATTCACTAAAATCGCCGTAATTTTCATAACTTTGAAAACAATATGGGCGCCCCCCCCCCCTGTGACGCCGCGCGCCCCTGTGTATACATGTTTCAACTCATTCCGTATTTCAAGTGCTCTTTAATATAACGGTAGTACATAATGGTAGTAAAGTACCAGGGGCATAGCTTAGGGGTGATGATAACGACGACGACGATTAGGATGACGACGATGATGACGATGACGAATAAGATGACGATGGTGGTGGTGGTGATGATGACGACGATGATGACGACGACGATGATGATGACGACGAATAAGATGACGATGATGTGGTGATGATGACGAGGATGACGATGACGATGATACTTATTATCATGTTTCGATCCGTTGTAATTCGAAGTTCAATTCTTAGGTTCTGAAATACCCTGATAATCGTTTCGGGCTAGACTGTTGCTGTGAACTTCACGCATGTTTACATCATACTGGCGGGACTCGGTTTCAACAATTTCTAAGATAAACTTGATTCTCGCCTCAGTTTAGGAATCAATGAATGTTAAAGGATGTATTTGGAGATCAATGATATGAAACAAAGCTACTTTACAATATCTAAAATTCAATGTGCCTTGTTATTTAGTACAATGTCAAATAGCAATAAAACAATGACTACTTCCCCTTCGTCACGAAGGCTTCGTGTAAATCTGTTAGGAGTTCTTCAGAAAAACTGCGCTCATTTCAATAAATCTCTTATGTATCTATGTTAAGTGGACGTCACATTTTTCACCTCATGAAATTATTCGGGTCGCAATGATAGCATGCGTTTAATCTCGTCAGGTTTTCCGATCATTTTAACTTGCACACGGGACGATACAGATGCACCCAGTTTTCTTTCGTAATCACTCACGACAGGGCCTTGTTTCTAGTCTATTTGTATTTGTTACACTGGTATAGCTCCCTTTCTATTCTGTTCTGCTGCATGGGCAATATTTCTTCATACAAAACCCCTCACACTACAAGTAAGTGAAGGTGTGACGTCACTTTGTTAGCTTTGGCGGCCGAGTCACAGCAAATATACACAGCCCATTGACTCGCATAACGAGTAAAGTGTGCTGGTGCACGAATGAAACCTATTGTGTGAATGCAGAACGTGCTAACAGTCAGTCGGTTGCGTTAAAAGCATGTGAACGGTGTAACAGTTTTACGGAGACGTCTGTACTTTATTCAAGGGTACGACATGGGTGACAACTATGGGTAAGTAAAAAGTTATAACAACTGTGATCGAAACGTTTGGGAGAAAAACAAGAAAAAAATCACAATTGAGATTGTTTTGCGCAAATATTTCCCGGGAATATTTCAATCTATGGCAATGCAACATACGGTATTCTATTATTCCAGGCAATGGGAAATCTTGAATTTCGGGCATGAATGCAGTCTGCTTGAGTCAGGAAAACATTCCCACTGTAACAAATGGATGAGGTGGTGCTACTTACTTTTCTGTAACCTTTATTCGGAATTTGTTGTAATATTACTATGAAGGCGCTTGACCATATTAAAGCCACTGGCTAACATTTACCACAGTTAAATAAATGTGAGCTACATAATCATCCACGCTCCATGTGTCTTTGATAAGGTCTAAAAAAAAGGAAGCCCTGAAAAAAATTGTATTTCAAAATGATGATTTATTGCTTTAAAAAAGTGAAAATATACAAGCATTCAAAATGACCGGATTCACCTGCCCATTTCCTCCCATAGACTTACTGTGTGCAGATCTAGGCTATTTTGTCATCCACCGGAGTAGAAATTGTTTATTCATGCATACCTTGCCATTGGCAGCATAGCCATTCCAAACTTATGTATTCTAGGGTGTTTATTCGTCCATTTGAACACTACTATGTAGCTCAGATATCAAAGTTTGACAATTTTTCAAATTGAAGCTCCACAATGTTAGCCTATTATACACCTATCATTATTGTAAGACGCACCCCTCGACCCCCGGGAATGGTGCGTCACTTGTCAAAGAGTCGGATTTTCATATACCATGACGCACCTATGTGTCTCGACTTTTGTGTTGCACGACTAAGTCGCCAAAAGTCGGAGTCGTGACTGTCGTTGAGGAGTCGCGACTCCGACTTTAGAAACGCAAGAATCGACTATATGTAATCACATATGTATTGCATATAAACCAATCCAAACATCAATGACAATGAGTGGGAATATGACAGAAAGTCAATTTTTGAATGATCATAATCTCTTTGAAACAACATAAGTTCAAAAATAATTTTCAACACGAACTTTACCATACCGAACAGTCATTGCATAGGAGTAGTGTGCTTCCTTTTACCTATTGATCATGCCGACAGAACTGAACACTGAGAGTCGGCAAATAGTCGAAGTTGCGACTTTTAATAGGCGACTAGTCGACTCCCCAAAAATCCTGGAGTCGTGCAACACTACTCGACTATGACGAACCATTTTCTTACAATGACTGTGCCTAGGCCTATCTAAACGTATACAAACTGACGCACCCCATTCACATGCTGTGACGGACCAAATGCTTCCATGACGGTACCCTGCGTCATTTTTCATTGGTAAATGACCCACCCATGACCATAGTAATACTTTAAAGTAAAATAAGTACCTTATCACTCCCTGATATCAGTTTTATGATTATATTTTATACGATTTGGAGAGATTTGGGATTGAACCTGAATTTCCAGTTTGACTCGCACTATTAAGTTTGTTGTTTCTGTTTCTTGTTTCAGTACGTGGGCCAGTTTGCTTTCGGTATATCCCACTCAAACCTCGTTTAGGGGCAGAGTCTCCCCCCCCCCCTCTCCGAAAAATGGAATTGAACTCATTTGCCTGAGCAAAAATATAGTAATATTGACGTCTGATAATATCAAATGCAATGAACCATGTCACGTTACAATTTTTTTAAGGTCTCGGGGGAAACGTGGCATGTATAGACTTCAGAATTTAGAACCCCTCATTTCAGGTTTAAGGATGCGTGATACGGTAACACGTGCGCCAGACTGTCCTGAAGAGAGAATATCTTTTGAAATACGTTTCATTCTATTAATTTATTCAATTGCCCCGTTTTTTTATTACCCTCCTGGCTCACGAGGGATAGTTATACACCGTTCGTCGTGCATGAACGTTTTAAATTTCCATTTTCTTTAATTCGGAAGATTGAATTCAGACAGAATTAGGCAGGAGTGGGGGGAGGGGTCACCCTTATAGGTAAATACAGTAATTGGGGGATAGTCGTCAACTTGGAGTAAAATTACTCTAAAATCAAATAAACTATGCAAGGATTCTGCTGTGAAAATTTGACTAATTGTGAAATAACGTCCATCATTGTGCCCCCAGGGTGACAGACAAATTTGTTGTATAGCTTTCTATGGGATTAATTTCTCTCGGGCCTCGAGGGAAATAAAGTGTTGGTATATTCGATTTACGCAACCAAACATTGTGTTTGTAGTCCTGATTCTTTTTCTTTTGTAATGTTATTATGTCATGTAATTTGTTGTGCCAGTGAACAACGAATTTTCATTTTAATGGACAATAAATAAATTCAATTCAATTCAGTTTAAGGTTCATGTTTGATTCTTCTTAAGTAAATAAATTCAAGATAAATCCTTCCAGCCAGGATATACACTCCAGCTGGTGTATAAACTGGTATATCCTTCAACCAGTTTGGTCCGATAGGCATTTTTTTTTTATTTTTCCCAATCATGTCACTGCTCTTTCAGGGAGGAGGTTCAAAGTTGAGCAAATTGTACATCATAACCTACAATTTGAGAAATAGTAAGCATCTGTGTCTCCCAAGATGTAAAACCAGTAGATACAAGAACAGTTTTATCCCATGGTGTGTATATAATTTACAGTAAATTGATATAATGTGTGCTTCCCACTTACAAATATTTCCGGTGTATTATCCTATCTCGTTCTTTATCCCTCCCCACTCTCTCCGTTTTTTCTTTTGTCTGACTTTCTTGGCAAAACTCAATTTCGCTTGGAAAGCAGTTCTATTGATATTGATAATGATGTTTTCTTCAGTATATGTAAAATTATAATTATAGTAATTTTATCCCCTTGTGTTCATATAAATTGCTGACAGTATGTACATTTTGATATTCCCGTAATGTGTAATGATCCTATATTTCTTGTATATTTCATGTGCTTTTTCCTACCTTTTTTCCTCCTTCTCACTCCCCTAACTTTCTCTTTGCTCTTACTCCCTTTCTTATTGTTCTGATACTCTTTTGGAAAGTTAAACTATTGATAATAATGTTTGATAATAATGTTGATAATAATGTTTGATAATAATGTTGTTTCATGTGTATTTGTTCTAATTTGAATTCTTCTCAAATCAATTATATTCACAAAGTGACCCTTGCAATTAATCATTCTTGGTGAAATGAATTATTCTCAAACGAATAATTTATGCTATATAGTCATACATTGTTTTTACTGAAAGTGCAATATTTAAACTTGTTTTCTTCTCTTCATCTTCTGTCTTCTTCTCCTACTTTTCTTTGTTCTCTTTCTTTCTTCTATATTTCATGTTCTTTTCACTTTTATCACCTCCTCCCTCCTATTACTTATCTCTTCAACCTTCCGCTTCCTCCTCTCTTTCTATCTTCTTACTTCTCCTATTCTTCACAAATAAGTTTATCGTTGTGGGTGTGTGTTTCCTATGTATATTGTCACATTGTCTCTTAATAGGCTGATTGTTAATATTTTTATGTACTGTATATTCATTGCTTTACTTGTAAGTTACGTAGTTCTTTGATGATTATTGTTGTAATTTCTATATTTCAATGTAATATTTGTATATTTGTGTGTGAAATCCAACTTTTCAAGTTGCAATAAAATGAAATAAATAAATCTAGACTTACGTTAGCCCAGGACCACCAAAACCAAAACTATTTTGGCTCAAATATCATCATTCGTAGGTCCAAAAGCAGTACCGCCAAGTATATTGTATTTAGATATCCTTATAGGTAAGTATATACTTTTTCATAACAGTTCAAAAAGTGGATCCATTGGGAGTCCAAGTTGGGAATGATATATAGGTGGGGCCAGTCTGTTTATTTCCTTCTTTTTTAAAACTGAATATTGTATTTTAAGAAAACTTGGCAGAAATAAATTTGTATGGCAAGGAAATATATTTCTCTCCTTCAAATATTTCACGAGTAGCCCGAATGAAAGCAATACAGGAGGCATGGCATCAAGGGCCTAAACTACACATAACTTATTGAGAGCATAGTAGGGTCCATGTTGAGAGTATATGTCAAGCTCAGGTGAGGGACAAGCACCCCGGGCTATTGTTTTTTAACAAAAGCAGTGTTATTTCAATCTACCGCCATGTGAATTATGGGGTTAGTGTATTCATCACAAAATGCACCGCTGTAAGTTGGTCTCAGTATTATGCTCCCTTACAGACGTTATGTACAGTGTGTATCAAAAAAGGTAATCCATGCCTAGAGCTGAAATGTTGCAAAATATTTGTACTATAGAGATTTATAAGAATAATGTCCAAAAAGAGCAACTTTTCCTCTTGCCAATGATACCTCGTTTGCATCACTGGTGTGATGATATCAAGTAGCATTGCTCTTGAAGAGAACAATGTCAAGTCACACTTTTTCCAAGTTTTGGCATAACTTGCATGAACTGTGTGATTTATTGGTGTCTTAATTCTTTCA
Organism: Eucidaris tribuloides; assembly: GCA_001188425.1. Lineage (NCBI taxonomy): Eukaryota > Metazoa > Echinodermata > Echinoidea > Cidaroida > Cidaridae > Eucidaris > Eucidaris tribuloides. The sequence continues at coordinate 101,927 of JZLH01S0621963.1, read as the reverse complement.
TCCATTGACCAAAACTTGGAAAAAAGGTGACACTGTTCTCTTCAAGAGCATTGTCAAGAGCATGTCAAGTCACGCCTTTTTTTCCATGTTTTGGTCACTGGATGAAAGAATTAAGACACCAATAAATTGGTGCATGTTTTAAAGATGAGATGTTATCTTACATTTCATGCAAGTTGTGCCAAAACTTGGAAAAAGTGTGACTTGACATTGTTCTCTTCAAGAGCAATGTACTCGGTCAAGCATGACACCAGTGATGCAAGTGAGGTATCATTGGACAGAGGAAAAGTTGTTCTTTAAGGATATTATACTTATAAACCTTTATAATCAAAATAGTTGGCAATATTTTAGCTCTCAACATGGATTATCTTGTTTTGATACACACTGTATTAGAATACTCTAGGTATGTATCCCAAAGAGGTATACTCTACATGAAAGTCTCTGTGGTAACCGTTTTATCTCAAGTGTCCTATATTAGACAACTGACGCTCAAATTTACGATTCAAATGTCATCCGTAAATGTTACATTCCCCTTGTCATATCTCATTCTCCGAAACCAGTGCACATACCGTAAAGGTTATGGAACCTACGACAGAAAAACAACAGCCCCGGACTAGGAAGAATATGCAAACATTTTCCGACATCGTGGACGACTTCGGAGACACCACGACGGCGCACGGAATACCAAACATCATCAAATCGACATCGATTATAGGGAAATTGTTCTGGACCATTGTATTTCTCACTTGTCTTGGTGTGCTTCTTTGGCAAAGCACGAAACTCGCCTTGGATTACGCGGGTTTCCCGTACACCACCAAGACGGACATCGTGACCCAGACTGCCCTTGAGTTCCCCGCGGTGACGATATGCAACGTCAACATGCTGCGGCGCTCCAAGCTACCAAGGACTAGGTTTGAAAGTCTGATCGCACTTGATGGAGGTCTCTCAGGTAACTAAATCAGCATCTCTCTTTCTTTTATTGTTGTGAAAACACGTTCATTACATTCCATTCGATTTTCCGAACTTCGATTAAACGATTACTAACAG
>JZLH01S0621963.1:80883-95883 GCA_001188425.1 Eucidaris tribuloides | reverse complement strand
ACCACCACGTGACTCAACAACAGCTCTGAATACCGCCATCTTTAAACACAGGTTTTAGGGTCGAGTCGGACGCTACAAAATGCTCAGCATTCCTGAAATACTAAGATTATAATGTGTTTTACCTGGGGTGAGCAAATATTAATCCAGATGTTACCGTTCACGGAAAAATGGCAACTTCTAAAATGTCTCTAAATATTCCATAATTATGAGCAATGAGTGTATAGATGCGAGGTCTGAATAATCTGCATTGAACCTCAACAAGTTAAGAGTAACAAGGTATGACGTCACTCTGGTTCAGAAATAAGTGTGGACAATGACAGGACTAGATGCAGCGCGTCCACAGTAAAAACGATGTTTAAAATACACTCATGCTCATAATTATGGAATACTTTAGAAAAAATTTAGAAGTTGCCATTTTTTGTGAACGGTACATCTGAGATTAATATTTGCTCACCCGCGGGTGAAACAATTATAATCTTAGTATTTCAGGAATGCTGAGGCATTTTGTAGCGTCGACTCGACACTAAAACCTGTGTTTAAATGGCGGTATTGTTGTTGTTGTTGAGTCACGTGGTGGTTACGCGCGTTATTAGACTTGTAACAGACAATTCTGATATTAATTTAATGATAAGTGACATTAGATCAAATTTGTTAAGGTTTTTGTGTTGTTGTTTTTATTACTTAATTTAATGCTTTTCATGATTTTGTGGATTTTTAAAAAAATAAATAATAATTGTTATTGCGCTCAACGTATTTTAGCTTTTAATTTAGTCATCTCATGAAATCCAAAATTGCTTCACATACTGCGTTTTTGTGAATAAACACTTGTCTTGAAAGTTTTGGACGATATAGAAGAAAGAACTTAAGTATCAACAAAATATTTCATAATCATGAGCATGAGTGTATTTTAAACAACTGGTTACCATTGTTTAAGCCTGTCACTCTAACAACATTGATTAAATCTGTTAACAACAATGAGAGTGGAATGTGTCTTTAAACAGTACTGGTTAAGATTTGAACAACGCTGTTCAATTTTTTATTTTTATTTTTGGTTCATCTGTATAACTGAAATTTACATATATGTGTATCTTATAACGTTGGACGAATTGACAGACTTGCATGCATAACATTATTAACATCATTATTGCACACGTAACGGTCATATGATTTCAGGAGACAAAAGAAAATATACGTATTTGTACTCATTCGGATTATTTAGTTCATTCCATGCAACCCACTATCCATTAAATTAAAACCCTGGCTTAAAAAACACAATATATGAAAAAAAATGGCAAGTTGCACTATTCATATTTAAATTTAAGAATAATCTACTGCTCTCAACCTTTCATTGTCTGTTCATTTTAAATACATCTATTCTATTCAAACCAACTCAAAAGTGGATAATAGCAGAAAAATCGATAACACATTATAACCCGGATATTTGGAATGCCCCACCTTGCGCGACAAATTTATGCAACACTTTGTTCTCATTGAAGCAACGATAAAGGAACAATTACTATCAGACGGTGTCAGACTACAACAGATAACCAATTATCGTTCTATTTCGGGGTCAAATTTCATGTTTAACAATATCTTTTTTAAATGAATATTTCGTAATGTTCTTCTGTTTCTATTTAATTGTTTGTTTTGTTTTGATTATTTTCTGTTTGCTAATTCAAGTTGAACAATTATGCCTATTTTTTCACTGTAGGTACGATAGTGATTACTCTTGTGGTTTTCGTGGGATGAAAACGAAAGCTGGTACCAGAATACCGTCGTCGTCATCATCATCTGACAGTGAAAGCAACAGCAGCCCGCCACCAACGACGGGTTCAGTAACTATGGCAACAACATCGGGCTCTGCAATTGTGAGTTTTTTCTCTTTCTTAAATGACATTGCGGTTCGCTTTATATGGAACAAGTTTGGAATCATTCTTGTCAGTATTTAACCACCATCAGTCATTTTGAAGTAGTTTGCACACAATTATAAGCGAAAAACAGCGTTATTAATAGCACTGATTTGGGTAATATTATGTAAATAAGTGCGGTTTTTTACACCAAACTTAGTTAATAAGCACAATAAGAACGTTGCTGTTGTGACAACTCTAATTCAAAGTGACCTTGTGCATTCCTAAATATTAACATTGTGCAAATAAAGTTATATACAGAAGAAAATACCATTTAAGAACCTTCTGCAAAGGGGCTAGAAAATCAAGTTTGTTGGAATAATATTGATCGTTAGGATGTAAACTAAAATTATGCATAACCTCCACCAAAACTACTAGCTTACCTTCAGAATCTTGTTTTTCATCACGTTTGTATTTTTATTTACAAATTACACATGTTCACCACATGAATTCTTGCCGCGTGACACATTTTAACGTGTTAATTTTCATGCAGATTAGTCTGCAGCCATAAGACCAATAGATGAATACTGCAGTAATCTACTGAACTGAATCAGTTCAGTGAGCGTGGTACATACATTATATACTGCAGTTGATATTTTGTGCATTTTCAATTCTAGATAATCACTGATTTTAAGACACAAGTTAACAATGACCTGATGCACTTCAAAAATGTGAGCTTATTATCCTCCGATGCTCCAAGTGTCTGAAGAGTCTAAAAATGGAGCCTGAAAAAAATGTATTTCAAAAATGATTATTAAGGCCTCAGTCTCATTGACGCGGACACCGTACGGTAACTTTAGGCCTACGATGTATCGTACGGATTCTGGGGGCATCGCAGATGGCTACTGTTACGAGGATTGCGTTCACATTATCTACAGCGCATCGTGCCATTTCTTGTACCGGGCCCTTGAGTTCGAGCAGGTGCAGAGGTTGTAGCGGATATCGAATGCTATCGTACAGAGATCGTGCGATATCAGTGCAGTTCCCTGCCGTCTCCTCAGCCTCTTCACAGATATCTTGCGATATCGTACAGAGATCGTAGCGATAACCCCATGAGGTTGCAACGCTTCGTACGATTTTTTACCCTCTCCCAAATAGCCTTGGTCACATTTGGCCTACGATGACTTTACGGGCTCGTAAACTCATCATATCCTCCATATCGTGCGATCTCGACACCGTGACAAGCTTTGACTGTACGATTTTCGTACGATTTGAAGGACTCCATAGGGCATCGTAGCCTCTACGATTTTGTTAGGCGTGAAGGTTTGCAATTTTTTTAAATCGTAACGCCCTTAGGCCCGTAGACTTATTAGATTGATTGAATTTGATTGATTTGAAATTTATTTTTCTGCCATTTTCGACAATTAACAATTCAAAGAAATAATATTTTCGACATTTCAACATAATATATCACATAACGCATATTTATATAACAATGATAACAATACGAAAAACAAAATCAATGAACAAATTTAACATTACAACATAGAATTCAAATGCATTTTCTTTTGTATAACATAAAGTAATAGCTATTGCTTAATTTGGAAATTATATTTGGTATAACTTATCGTAGATGACATGGTACGATCGACGCAGGATATCGCACCGAGGCTTTGCGCTGATCGTGCAGTTATTGTACGATATCGGCTATTGTAATGGGTACTTAACACTTTAAATTAAGCAACACAGGCTATGCACAATCTCAGTTGTAGGCCCTGTACGATATCGTACGATTTCTGTACGATATGTACAATGCTGTAGCGATATCGAACGAATCTCGTGAAGAGGCCAAGGAGACTATAGGGCTATCGGCACGATCTCTGTACGATAGCTGTACGATCTTCGTACATTCTCTAGCACCGGCCCGAACTCAAAAGGCCCGTAAAGAAATGCTCACGATTCTCGTAGATAAAGTCGTAGCTATTCGCGATCTGGCGATGCCCCCCAAATCCGTAGCGATAAATCGTAGATAAAGTTATCGTACGGTGTACGCAGTTCAACTGTGATGGACCTGAGGCTTTTTGCCGATATTGTACGAATCAGCGCAGCAGGCCTGCGGTGCGATGTCCCTGCGTCGAATCGTACAATGCTATTACGATAAATCTACAGGCTCCGGCGCTTACGATTTTTCAAATTTGTCAGCATTTCACACGCAAACAAAAATCGCAGAGGTTAGGGGGGGGGGGGGGCGATTCCCGTGGGGAGCCAGTGAAATCGTGGCAAAATCGTACATATCAAGCTGTCATCCGTAGGGAGTCGTACGAAATGGAAGATGAGTTTACGGGCCCTGTAAGGTCATATGTAGGACCAAATGTGATCTAGGCATTAGTGGCTTTTCAAAAAGTTAACATCTATGAGTACTTCGGGGTTGACAGGATTCACCTTGTCAGTCTGCTCCCATAGACGACTATATGTAGATCTTGGGCTATTTTTATACTCCAGCCTTAACACATTGTTTATTCAAGCATATCTTGCCAGTGGGCAGCAATGATTTTTTCACACTTTTAAATTATAGGATGTTTATTATTGTCGATTTAAAGCACTACTGTGTAGCTCAGATATGAAAAGTATTGATCTTTTTTGGTTTAAATAAACTGCCACATGTTAACGATGTGTCTTTATTATTTCACATACATTGCTTTCCAAGAAGGCTCTAGGTTGGGGTAAATGTTTTGTCGTAGGCTTCTGGAGTATGCAAAAGGAATGCCTATTAACTTAACACCACGGTGTAAGCATTTCGTCAGCATCAAGTGCAGTTGATTACACGGGCATTTACAGACCGAATCTAAACATGGTTTTTCCGCGCAAACTCCTTCAGTAAGTTCGCAGGTAGTCGATATAATATAAAAACCGAGACTAATCAGGTGATTTATGTTTCGCCTTTTCGAGTGCACTTCAATAAATCCATCAGCTATAAATTTGGCATTTGGGCAATATAGGAAGAGTAAACTGCATGGTGATTTTATGTATGGTTTCGGCTCGGGAGTGAATTGAAATAACATTTTCGCCCATTAATAACTTGTTTTCGGAATTTCTAATAGGTGCTATTTCTTCGTTCACAGCACATAGCAAGCGTAGATGTACCGTAATGATTTTGTTTTACTAATTTGATGCTTATCATTGTTACCTAATTGTGGGCGGCGTAAGCCTCTGTAGTTATTTTCTCTCATGTGTTTTCTTGCTTGTCTTTTTGTTTTGTTGATGTAGAAAATACCTACATGATTCCAATTTGCTTCTTGTTTGTTTTTGAGTTCCTCAAATGCCAAGCTGAGCTTTTCAAAGGACCCTCTATTTCCATCGACCGGTTGCATTTTTTGTTCATTTTACTTGTGTAAATGTTAAATGTAATCACATAGTCTGCAAGGGGAACCTTCCTAAGAACATTAGTGTAACTGGCTTACACCGATCTAAATCGGATTTATGTTTAACAATATTTCCCACTTTTTAACAAATGGACCGTATAAGCTCTGGTATGCCCTGCCGATAAACTCTTAGTAGGGTGTAAAAATATGACAGGCTCTGAAAATTGCACTTCAAAAACGATAATTGTCAGATTATCTAGAAAGTGATTAATTTTACTGCAAAACCATTTTTCGGTGTAGACTGATTGACGTTTATTAAGGTGATACCTACATGGTTTACCTTGATAGTGACAATGCAATTTTAAAAAGCCACATATTCTTGGTTGTTATTCGTTTGAAAATAATTATAGCACTGATCAGACATCAATATTTTAGTCGATATAACAGAAACCTGTTAGAAAAATCTTGTTTTTAACGAGTAACAGTGTTTGCTCTTGTTTGCTGAATTGGTTTGTGTGGCTTAAAATATTAAGGGCGCTTTCACCCACTTATGAAGTAAGTGACAACGCAATTTTCAAAAATTCAGGTATTCGTGGTTGTCAATTATTCATTTGAAAATCTTAAGCACCTCGCAGACATAATATTTCTGCGTCAATATCCCAGAATGTTAGACAATGTTTTAACAAAGTAGAGTAATCGCGTTTTTGTTTGTTGAATCGGTTTGTTGCTGTAAATAAAGGCCGTTCCACGCCATTGTGTTGAACAGGGGCGGTGTAGGAGCTTTCCCTAGCAACTCTAAAACATTTTGCATTGGACAGGCTCTTGTGGGTCCATAACAAAATGACCTGTACGGCAGCCGATTCGCAATGTGCAAGATCAGGGACCGTAAGCACTGGCTTCATCCCGACCCACGTTTTTGTCCTGCCTTTCTCGGCGAGTGGCTTTATATCACACCAAAAACACCGTCTCATATACTGCAATTGACTTGAACGACCACTCACCAACCTCACACTATAATGAAATAACATGTAAATAAAATAAAATAATATACATTTTCGAATGGAAAAAATTCAATTATAATGATAGTAGTAATAATAATAAAGAAATAGAAAAAATAATAATGGGCATAATAATAATAATAATAATAATAATATAATAATAATAATAATAATAATAATAATAATAATAATAATAATAATAATAATAATAATAATTATCATTATTATTATTATTACTATCTGAGACCACGCACCGTACCACTACTACTACTAGTACTACTAGCTCTACTACTACTACTACTACTACTACTACTGCTACTAAACTATACTACTAACCTACTTACTCAACTACTACTACTTACTAACTACACTACTATACTACTACTAACTACTACTACTACTATCTACTGACTACTACTACTACTACTACTACTACTACGTACTACTACCTACTACTACTACTACTACTACTCTAGCTAGCTACTATTACCACTACTACTACTACTATATACTACTAGCTACTGTTCACTACACAGCTACTGCTACTTCTTCTACTACTCTAGCCTCTTTTACCGCTGCTGATATTCCTAGCTTCTACTGAATACTGCTGTGCTGCTACTGATGTTATTTATAAATTCTATTATTATTACTTTCTTGAGAGCCACCACCACCACCACTAACTACTACTAACTACTACTACTACTAACTACTACTAACTACCTACCACTACTTACTACTACTACTAACTACTACTACTACTACTACACTACTACTACTACTACGACTACTACTACTACTACTGACTACTACTACTACTATTACTACTGACCAACTACTAGCTATTACTGACTACCACTACCTACTACTTATACTACGCACTACTACTACTAACTATAATACTACTCTAAGCTGTCAGCTACTCTACAGCGCTTACTGCTACTTCTTCTACTACTTCTAGCTTTTAGACCGCTGCTGATATTTACTTCTACTATACTGCTGTTGCTGCTACTGATGTTATTATAAATTCTACGAAATCACAAATACCCTTTTGGTAACTACATGTACTATTTAAACTATTTTTAGTATCTAGCGAATAGCGATAATACCAGCGTATTGAATGATATACAATCTCGTCTTAAATTTTGGCGCACGCTGTAAATTAAAGTTGATGGCATTTAAACAACTTTATGATGCACAATGGTTGTTGTGTTTTTTTTAATTTCAGGACCGTGTTTCTGTTGTTTGCGATAAGGGACAAAAATAAACAGTGAAGTAATGCCCGTTTTCAATGGGGTTCGGCAGGGTCAATGTGTGGGACCTACACGTAATGACACGCTGTTTTCAGCATCACGTAGATAGTAAAGCTAGTGCACGGACACAATCATACTACGTACAGATTATTGAATAGGGAAAGTCTTTGTCAACATAACAGATTTCGTACTCTCACGACTAATTGTAAATTGGTTGACCCATTGTTGAAATGATAAATAAGAAGAACAAAACAAACAAAACGGCAAAGTTAAGTTAAGTAATGAACTGCAACAGAGAGAATAACACGGCAATGTTAACTTTAATTTTGCGCAGATATTTTCCTCAGGTGAAATATATGACATAGCAGTGTGTAACAGCCAATGTTCATAGAGGCCTTCCGACACATACACTCACACACATACACGACGCACGACAGACACACACCGATTACTTCTTCTACTGGCTACTACTGCTACTACTACTAGCTGCTACTACTAGCTACTACTACTACTAACTACTGACCTAGCTACTACTCAGACTACTAGCTACTACTCAGTATTACTGACTACTAACTACTTACTGGCTACTAGTTGCTACTGTTACTACACTTGCTACCATACTACTAAATAATAATATAATAATAATAATAATAATAATAATAATATATATAATAATAATAATAATAATAATAATGATAGTAATAATAATGATAGTAGTAATGAATAACATTGCTACTAAAAAATATACTTTACGCACTACTACTTCTATTTATCATAATTATATTGGCTTGATTCTCACTACCACATATGAGTGCTTTAATCCAAGACATCTTCTAAAATAAAGCTGCTTCTTATACCAAATCTTACCAGACTAAATTTACACATCAATGCTCATAATTATGGAATACTTAAAAAAACATTTAAAAGTTGCCCATTTTTCCGTGAACGGACGGATCTGGGACTTAATATTTTGTTCACCCCAGGCGAAACAATTATAACCGCCCCAGATTTAGGAATTTTGGGCAGTTTTTAGCGTCAGACTTCGACACTAAAACCTGCTGTGTTTATAAATGGCGGTGTTGTTGTTGTTGTTAAGTCACGTGTGGTTTACGTGCGTTATTGCGACGTTGTAAGCAAACACACTATTGCTGATGTTAATTTAGTGATAAATGCATTAAATCAATTTATCAGTTTCTGTGTTGGGTTTTTAATTGCTTAATTTTAATACTTTTCATCGGATTTTTTGTGGCTTTGAACAAATAAGATATATAATGTAGATTGCGCTAAACGTAATTTTAGTTTTTTTACTTTAGTCATCTGCAAATGAAATTCCCAAAAATTGCTTCACATCTGCGTTTTTGTGAAATAAACACTTGGTCTTGGAAATTTTGAACGATATACGAAGAGAGAACTTAAGTATCAAGCAAAATATTCCATAATTATGAAGCAGGAGTGTATGATGGGTGGCACATTGAGAACATGGCAGTCGCAGAGATATATTTTTTGATCATGTGATAACTGGAATTTCATAATAATGCTTCGGTATGTTAAATTATCTTCTCCTATGTCCAGAAGTGTGATAATATATCATCTATATAATATACACTTGTCATTGAATCATTGTTACGTGATAACTCGTGTCGCTCGAGCAGTCAAGTCATTAAGCAAAATCACCCTTCTAATCCATAGAGATACCAATGATACTTATATAGCTATTCATCTATGTTGCTAAAAATCTGATCTCTCCCTCTAACGGCAGCATCAAGTACTGAGTCTCCCAGCGTTGGACGTAAGCGACGTTTTTGTTTGAGCGCGTTGCAAAGATGGGCAAGAACAGGTCGCAACATCGCAGAAAGAGACAGAAATTCAGTGGCCTAGTAGGGCAGCAGAGCAGTAGCAGGCAGTAGCAGCTCAACATTTGGAGAGAGAATTTGACCTTTTCGAGAGCTCGCTGGGACGATGCAAGTGACTTCGACTTTAACTTTATGAGTACAACAATTTTGAGGAGTAACAGGTAAAATGATATACGTTTTTACTGTTCTATTTCGTTTGTTTTGATTGATTGATTGTTCGATTGATTGTTCGTTTGTTTGCCTCAAATTATTGTTTGTTACTGTCTGTTTGATTGTTGATTGTCTGTTTGTTCGTTTGATCGATTGTTTGTCTATTTCTTCGTTGATGTAATTGCATATACTAACGAAGTTTATTAGTTAGGAAATATCTTCGGAAGCACTATTCCCGCGTGGCAATTTTGTAATCACTGTGAAAACATAGAAATTTACAATGAGGCGGGGAAATGAACAATAAACTCCTTGTTACTAAAGCAGCGTAATGACGTCGCAGCTTACATGATTGCCATGTTTTAAATTTTGGATTTTAGCGCTTTGTGTGTAGGCACAAAATATTGTAATTTATTTGTTAGCCTCTTTCGGCTAAGTAGCGCTATCCAACTAGTGCAATTTTGAGTCTCGTGGGGGGCGGGGGGGACTCATCATCGGTAAAACTGGGTTCGGATGCTAATCCGCGACCTACTGATCACTGCATTTTGTTGGATTGGTCGAATGCCGTCCTTCTTGTCTTGGTAAGTGACCAAGTAAGTCCGGAAAAGCTAACTTAGAGTAGTTTTATAATAATCTGCACAAGGGCGGCGGAACATATTTTCGAGTGGGGGGGGGGGGGCAAAACCCCTCCAAAGGGCACTGTAATGTAAAAGGGGGAAGCTGGGGCACATGCAGAATATTTTTGCCATTAGACTTAACTTTTCTGCTCGAAGTTGATTGTTTTCGCTGTAAAATGTAACTTGAGCAAAACCCTTTTTTGAAGGAGATTTATCGTAATTAAAACATGATCGGGCGAGCGAGCGTTTTAGGAAAATTTGGATTTTTTTCAGAATGTAAAACTCGCATCGCTCTATTCTGGGTGCTAATAGTCTGAATTTTATTTGTAGTGTGGTTGAAAAATGAGCACATCAGTCTAAATTAAAGGATCCACAGGAACAAATGAATCTAACGACTTTTTGGAGGGCAGAGATGAAAAAAAACACGTTTATGTTTCGTATGAACAATAAAGAATGGATATTCTCTTGAAAATATTTTTTTGATCTTCATTTTCATATTAACTGTATTTTGACACATATATAGTTGGGATGTACATAGGCTTTTTCGCTGGGGCGCAGTGAGAGCAGCAAGGCAGCCGTTTCGAAAAAAAATCCCGATCCTTATACGTAAAAATTTGGTCTTGCTCTGTTCATAAGTCCATTAATAGATAAAGCCTTTTTTTATTTATGAAAAAAAAAAGATCCGCGATTAAGACAAACATTTAACAAATAAATTAAAAATGCAAAATGTGTGATACTTAATAAAGTATGACTCTGAGAATTAATTAATGAGCATTTTGTTTGAGTTTGTACACTGCTACTCACGCACGCCCATCTTGCACAGATATTGGATGTAAATATACACGTGCTTCATAAATTACACAGTCATCGAGAACACATTTATGAGTATGCCAGCTTAAGCAAGTTGCTGTACAGAAAGTGCACTCTCCTCTTTGAGAATTAATTTTCATTGAAAAAAAAGAAAAAGGCGTCACATTGTTTTTCTCACGAAAGAAGAATGTTGTAGCTTGAAGAGCACATAAAAATAGGGGCAAAAATCAGGGAGAAATGGAGAGGGCCAATTTTTTGCCAACCCCTGAGGCCAGCTTAGGGCGGACGCCAAATGCCCCTTTCAGGCACATGTTATGCCCGGCATCTTGAACGTTGTACCCACTTGTGTATTCTCTTTACTCTACGACGTGCCGCTCGTCAAAGAGGCAAAAAATACATGCGAATAGCATAAATAAAGATAATTTACCTTGCAATAAAGTTCCTTTACACCATACGGGTACAAAACGCATATAGAAGGACATATCTAACTTAATTTAGCAAACAGTGGGAGGGCCTAATTTTGCTACCCCATGAGGGGCACTAAGATGAGAGGCTAATTATGCCGGCTTTTTAAGGTACAAAAATGTGCGCCCTTCGTTGAACTTATTCACGCCAACTGTTACTATTCTGTTCTTGTATGACGTTCCGCCATCAGGGGCCAAAATAAATAAGAATAAAAAAACAAACAATAATAGCAATGGTCCAATAAGCAAAAGAAAATCACTTAAAGAACGAAAATGCGTAAGATTAAAAAATAAGAAAGTATCATTTTACTTGAAAAGGGGGCATTGTTTGGCCTACCGGATTTTTTTGGGGAGCAAGTGCCCCTTTGCCCCCTGGTTCCGCCGCCCGCCTGTCCCTTCAATAACTTGCGTTTGCGCGCCAACCACAGACTTTCGCAATGACATTAAATTACAATATCCCCTTGCAGATTTCTCACATTTCGAACAGGTAAAATAATTCGCATGACAGCACCAATTTTTTTATTTGGAAATCCTTAAATTCTTTGTCCTGTAATAACAATTGTGACACTTGCAGAGGACAAAGTCTCAACAACAATTACAGCATTCGCATTCGCCGCAATTAACAATAACGCGTGGCATTTAACCTGCGACCGAAAATATCGTCACGTTCCGGAACGTGTAACGATCCGCAGAAACGAATTTTCGTTCAATGAAACGTACAGGCAGCGGCATTTGCTATGATGGATTTTGCGTTTCGCGCGTTTGAACAGGCATTCAAGGAACAAGTTTTCTTGTGAACGCGTTTGTTAGCGTGACGATCTTTCGGTACGCCACTGTACATGATGTCCCTCTCTTTCTTAAAGATGAAATGATTTGCAAGGGATTTCAGCCCTGAGATCGCCGACTTCCTCTGACTTATCGGGCGACCCTAAACCCCACCCTCGGATGACGCTCTCAGGGAATATGGCCATCACCACCAAGATTTAATTCTCAGTGTACTTTTGATAGACGCACATGCAGCTACCGGTAAGTTATTTTTTTTAAAACTCATAGTTAATTAAAACGGCCTGTAACTCCTCATCGTATCATATGCGCTGCACATATTTTTTGACGCATGTCTCGCTATCGATTTGTCAATATGTTTTTCAGAGGCTAATTTTCACTTTTTTAAAAGAGCACTTAATGGTCGTTTTGAACTGCAATTTTTTTTCAGGGCTTCATTTCAGAGCCTTATCAGAGACATCTGTAATCAATAGGGAATCGCGTGACCTCAGATTTTTTTTTAAACAGGAAACATTGTTATATGCAGGCTTTAAAGCATCGTGTCTAATATCTCAACAGCTATTGTCAATAAGGCTAAACACATTTTCCTAAAAAAAAAAATCTTTGGCTATCTCACTTTCTCCTAAACAGCTGTTTAATGTTAAACGCGCTTTTAAAGCACATGCCTAATATGACGCAACAGTTTAAAAAAAATGTGAGCTAACATAATCCTCCATCTTCCAAGTGTCTTTGATAAGGTCTAAAACTGAAGCCCTGAAAAAAAAATGTATTTCAAAATGATCACTTAGTAACTTCAAAAAAAAGTGAAATCTACAAGCATTCAATAGTGACCGCGGATTCACCCTGCGGCAATTTCTTCGCTATGACTTAATTGTGTGGTAGATCTAGGCTATTTTGTACTATTTTGTAATATGTTTATTCATTTCATATCCTTGCCTAGTGACAGCATAAATTTCCAAACTTTTGTATATATGGCGTTTATTTGGTCCATTCAAAATACTAACTATGTGCTCAGATTGTTAAGTTTGACGATTTTTTAATTTTGAAAGCTCCCCAATGTTAGTCCTGTGTCTTTAATACTAGAGTGGTATTCTCTTCTTTGGTTGACTTTTTCAGTTGGCAGTGAGTCTTCATATTCCAGTGATATATTTACGAATGCGAACATATTATCCTTGGCCGCTTAAGTTTTCTGAAAGTCCATTTCATCTTTCTGGATTTTATAACTTATGATATATGACTAATTCAAGACAGTTATGTAATTCGAGTAAATTTTAAATACTGGGGAGGGAAGTGTGACATCAACAGACTGAAAAATATAAATTCTTTTATAAATGCTACTGAACACACTGAGTAATGCAATACACATTCATGAGAGATCCTATATAAACAGAGAAGAACAGTCAAACAAGTCTTGAACGATATGAACAGTAATTTAATTTTTTCTTACATATGTTTCCTATTGGCATTTTTATGAATTATGGCTTGTGTCGCACGCATATACAAATGTTCATGAAGTTAAAGAAATTAAGCTTATTTTTCTTACTGCACAAGTTCAACACCTCCAAGTTTAGTTTGTGGTTACTTACGACTATATCGCCGCTGCGGCCAGTTAAACATGGCTGTCGTTCATTTCTTCGCAGAATTTGCTCTTACCTCTGAAAATGGCATGAACATTTGTTACACAGTGTCCAAACGTGGACATCCAAAATGAAAATGGCTGGGCCACAGTTTAAAATCTATATTTGGATTGATTTTCTTCATCTGTTTTATAGACCTTTGGGGTATCGATTCTGTATATGATAATTTGATTGGCAGATGATAAAATTAAACAGAAGCTATTACACGTGAAAACGCCGGCGGAACACGTGTTACGATGGACACCAAAAAAATTTTCCCACTAATTGCAAGTAACCAGAATCTATTAGTTTTTAGTAGAGTTTTGAAAGCAATTTTGCGATTGTTTATTGTTTATTCAGGGAATTCTTCAAATTGAAGAAGTTTTACTAAGTTATCTCATTGCTAGGTCGGATATTCTAGCTCTGCTGTGGAACATTTGTTACCAGCATAAACACAGGTGGACACCAAAGTAACGCGCTGTTCCACTTTGAAAATCTTTGAAATTCTGAAACCTTTAGTTACATGTATGTGCAATTTTTTGCCTATTCCCTGCATACCTGGGATGGTAGCAACCATATTAATCAACAGAATGAGAAAAAAAATTTATATTTGAAATATTGTAGACCAGTTGCACCAGATGTATACCTGTTTTGAAGCATGTCACAATTTTGGTGTCCTCCAAATGGCTATTTTGTCAGATAAAAAGCGCGTGTATAATGAAAACGACTTTGTCTTTAAGGCCTAAATTTTATCTATATCTATCTCTACATCATGGATAAGGATCCCATTAAAAAATAGCAGCATTTGACACTTCAATATTTGGAAATATGACATGATTCAAAACTCTTGTTGGAAAATTCTCTGCCAGCTATCATAAAAATACTCATTACTATATCTGCTAAATGTCAATATTGTATTTTCTTTTGCTCATACTTGTTCAATTTGTCTATAGTAAATGAAGAAAAAGAAATGTTTTTTTGCAATCATCATCAAAGAAGTTGACAGACAGAACAAGTTTCGTATGGAGCCGACATATGTTAAAACACAAAATAACAGCAAAGGCGAACAACAAATTAATTTTACGACGAAAGGTTATCTGGGCAGCTCCGCTCTTTTGTTTACAGTTTTTATTACTGGTCGGTTTTTTATGGTTTGTTTGTTGATAGATAATTCAGCACATGTCATATCTGTGTGGGGCGTACATAATTATGAATTGATTTGACGGCAGATACGATGTCGATGTTCTGAATTT
>JZLH01S0621963.1:64194-77255 GCA_001188425.1 Eucidaris tribuloides | reverse complement strand
CAGCGTTATTAATAGCACTGATTTGGGTAATATTATGTAAATAAGTGCGGTTTTTTACACCAAACTTAGTTAATAAGCACAAATAAGAACGTTGCTGTTGTGACAACTCTAATTCAAAGTGACCTTGTGCATCCCTAAATATTAACATTGTGCAAATAAAGTTATATACAGAAGAAAATACCATTTAAGAACCTTCTGCAAAGGGGCTAGAAAATCAAGTTTGTTGGAATAATATTGATCGTTAGGATGTAAACTAAAATTATTGCATAACCTCCACCAAAACTACTAGCTTACCTTCAGAATCTTGTTTTTCATCACGTTTGTATTTTTATTTACAAATTACACATGTTCACCACATGAATTCTTGCCGCGTGACACATTTTACGTGTTAATTTTCATGCAGATTAGTCTGCAGCCATAGACCAATAGATGAATACTGCAGTAATTCTACTGAACTGAATCAGTTCAGTGAGCGTGGCATACATTTTATACTGCAGTTGATATTTTGTGCATTTTTTCAATTCTAGATAATCACTGATTTTAAGACACAAGTTAACAATGACCATGCACTTCAAAAATGTGAGCTTTATTATCCTCCATGCTCCAAGTGTCTGAAAGAGTCTAAAAATGGAGCCCTGAAAAAAAATGTATTTCAAAATGATTATTAAGGCCTCAGTCTCATTTGACGGCGGACACCGTACGGTAACTTTAGCTACGATGTATCGTACGATTCTGGGGGCATCGCAGATGGCTACTGTCTACGAGGATTGCGTTCACATTATCTACGCGCATCGTGCCATTTCTTGTACGGGCCCTTGAGTTCGAGCAGGTGCAGAGGTTGTACGGATATCGCACTGCTATCGTACAGAGATCGTGCGATATCAGTGCAGTTCCCCTGCCGTCTCCTCAGCCTCTTCACAGATATCTTGCGATATCGTACAGAGATCGTACGATAACCCCATGAGGTTGCAACCTTCGTACGATTTTTTACCCCTCCCCAAATAGCCTTGGTCACATTTGGCCTACGATGACTTTACGGGGCTCGTAAACTCATCATATCCTCCATATCGTGCGATCTCCGCACGGTGACAAGCTTTGACTGTACGATTTTCGTACGATTTGAAGGACTCCATAGGGGCATCGTAGCCTCTACGATTTTGTTAAGCGTGAAGGTTTGACAATTTTTTTAAATCGTACGCCCTTAGCCCGTAGACTTATTGATTGATTGATTTGATTGATTTGAAATTTATTTTTCTGCATTTTCGACAAATTAACAATTCAAAGAAATAATCATTTTCGACAATTCAACATAATATATCACATAACGCATATTTATATAACAATGATAACAATACGAAAAACAAAAATCATGAACAAATTTAACATTACAAAATAGAATTCAAATGCATTTTCTTTTGATAACATAAAGGTAATAGCTATTTTGCTTAATTTGGAAATTATATTTGGTATAACTTATCGTAGATGGCATGGTACGATCGACGCAGGATATCGCACCGAGGCTTTGCGCTGATCGTGCAGTTATTGTACGATATCGGCTATTGTAATGGGTACTTGAACACTTAAAATTACACACAGGCTATGCACAATCTCAGTGTAGCCCCTGTACGATATCGTACGATTTCTGTACGATATTGTACAATCGCTGTACGATATCGAACGATCTGTGAAGAGGCCAAGGAGACTATAGGGCTATCGCACGATCTCTGTACGATAGCTGTACGATCTTCGTACATTCTCTACACCGGCCCGAACTCAAAAGGCCCGTAAAAGAAATCTCACGATTCTCGTAGATAAGTCGTAGCTATTCGCGATCTGCGATGCCCCCAAAATCGTACGATAAATCGTAGATAAAGTTATCGTACGGTGTACGCAGTCAACTGTGACCTGAGGCTTTTTCCGATATTGTACGATCAGCGCACAGCCTCGGTGCGATGTCCCTGCGTCGATCGTACAATGCTATCTACGATAAATCTACAGGCTACGGGCTTACGATTTTTCAAAATTTGTCACATTTCACACCAAACAAAAATCGCAGAGGTTACGATTCCCGTGGGGAGCCAGTGAAATCGTGCAAAATCGTACAATCAAAGCTTGTCACCGTAGGGAGATCGTACGAAATGGAAGATGAGTTTACGGGCCCTGTAAGGTCATTGTAGACCAAATGTGATCTAGGCATTAGTGCTTTCAAAAAGTTAAAATCTATGAGTACTCGGGTTGACAGGATTCACCTTGTCCAGTCTCTCCCATAGACTACTATATGTAGATCTTGGCTATTTTATACTCCACCGCCTTACTAATTGTTTATTCAAGCATATCTTGCCAGTGGCAGCATGATTTTTAACACTTTTAAATTATAGGATGTTTATTTGTCGATTTAAGCACTACTGTGTAGCTCAGATATGAAAAGTATTGATCTTTTTTGCGTTTAAATAAACTTCGCCACATGGTTAAACGATTGTGTCTTTATTATATTTCACATACATTGCTTTTCCAAGAAGGCTCTAGGTGTGGGGTAACTGTTTTGTCGTAGCTTCTGGAGATTGCAATAGGAATCTATTAACTTAACACCACGGTGTAAGCATTTCGTCGAGCATCAAGTCAGGTTGATTACACGGCATTTACAGCACCATATTCTACACATGGTTTTTCCCGCAAACTCCTTCAGTAAGTTGCATGGTAGTCGATTATAATCATAAAAACCGAGACTAATCAATGGTGTATTATGTTTCGCCTTTTCGAGTGCACTTCAAAAATCCTATCAGATATAAATTTGGCATTTTGGGCAATATAGGAAGAGTAAACTGATGTGATTTTATGTATGGTTTCGGCTCGGGAGTGATTGAAATAACATTTTCGCCCATTAATAACTTGTTTTCGGATATTTTCTATAGGCTGTATTTTCTTCGTTCACACACATAGCAACGTAGATGTACCGTAATGATTTTGTTTTACTAATTTGAGCTTATCATTTTTACCCTAATTGTGGCGTGTTAACCCTCTGTATGTTATTTTCTCTCATGTGTTTTCTTTGTCTTTGTCTTTTTGTTTTGTTGAATGTAGAAAATACCTACATGATTCCAATTTTGCTTCTTGTTTTGTTTTGAGGTTCCTTCAAAATGCCAGCTGAGCTTCTTCAAAGACCCTCTATTTCCCATCGACCTTGCATTTTGTTCATTTTACTTTGTGTAATGCTTAAATGTAATCACATCAGTCTGCAAGAGGGGAACCTTCTAAGAACATTAAGTGTAACTGGCTTACACCGATCTAAATCGATTTATGTTTAACAATATTTCCCACTTTTAACAAATGAGACCGTATAAGCTCTGTATGCTCCTCCGATTAAATCTTAGTAGGGTGTAAAAATATGTAAGCTCTGAAAAATTGCACTTCAAAAACGATAATTGTCCAGATTATCTAGAAAGTGATTAATTTTACTGCAAAAACCATTTTTCGGGTGTAGACTGATTGACGTTATTAAGGTGATACCTACATGGTTTACCTTGATAGTGACAGATGCAATTTTAAAAGCACATATTCTTGGTTGTTATTCGTTTGAAAGTAATTATACACTATCAGACATCAATATTTTATCGATATAACAGAAATGTTAGAAATCTTGTTTTTAACGAGTAACAGTGTTTTGCTCTTGTTGCTGAATTGGTTTGTGTGGCTTAAAATATTAAGGGCCTTTCACCCACTTATGAAAGTAAAGTGACAACGCAATTTTCAAAAATTCGGTATTCGTGGTTGTCAAATTATTCATTTGAAAATCATTAACACCTCGCAGACATCAATATTTCTGCGTAATATCCCAGAAGTGTTAGACAATGTTTTTAACAAAGTAGAGTTATCGCGTTTTTGTTTGTTGAATCGGTTTGTGTGCTGTAAATAAGGGCCGTTCCACCCATTGTGTTGAACAGGGGCGGTGTAGGAGCTTTCCCTAGCAACTCTAAAACATTTTGCATTGGACAGGCTCTTTGGGTCCATCAAACCAAATATGACCTGTACGGCAACCGATTTCGCAATGTGCAGAGTCAGGAGACGTAGCACTGTGCTTCATCACCGACCCACTCTTCGTTTTTGTCCTCCTTTCTCGGCGAGTGCTTTATATCACACCAAAAACACCGTCTCATATACTGCAATTGACTTGAACGACCACTCACCACTCACACTATAATAAATAACATGTAAATAAAATAAAATAATATTACATTTTCGAATGGAAAAAATTCAATTATAATGATAGTAGTAATGATAATAAAGAAATAGAAAAATATAATGGGCATAATAATAATAATAATTAATAATAATAATAATAATAATAATAATAATAATAATAATAATTTAAATTAATAATAATAATAATAATAATAATAATTATCATTATTATTATTATTACTATCTGAGACCACCACACCACTACTACTATAGTACTACTACTCTACTACTACTACTACTACTACTACTACTACTACTAATACTATATACTAACCTACTACTCAACTGACTATACTTACTATACTACCTACTATACTACTACTTAACACTACTACTACTACTCTACTACTACTACTACTACTACTACTACTACTGACTACTACTAACCTATACTACTACTACTACTACTACTAGTAGCTACTATACCATACTACTACTACTATATACTACTAACTACTGTTCACTACTACAGCTACTGTACTTCTTCTACTACTCTAGCCTCTTTTACCGCTGCTGATATTTACTTCTACTGAATACTGCTGTGCTGCTACTGATGTTATTTATAAATTCTTAATTATTATTACTTTCTTAGTCACCACCACCACCACTACTACTACTACATCTACTACTACTACTCTACTACTACTACTACACTACTACTACTACTACTAACTCTACTACTACTACTTCACTACTACTACTACTACTACTACTACTATACTACTACTACTACTACTACTACTATTACTACTGACCACTACTTAGCTATTACTGACTACCACTACTACTATTACTACTACCACTACTACTACTACTATAATACTACTACTACTGTCAGCTACTCTACAGCTTACTGCTACTCTTCTACTACTTCTACTTTTACGCTGCTGATATTTACTTCTACTATACTCGCTGTTGCTGCTTACTGATGTTATTATAAATTCTACGAATATCACAAATACTGCCTTTTGGTACTACATGTACTATTAAACTATTTTAGTAATCTAGCGAATAGCGATAATACCCAGCGTATTGAATGATATACCAATTCTGTCGTCACTGTAAAAACATATCTATACGTGTAATGCGACGCTGGAACATGTAACCAGCTGATGTGATAGGCATTTTAAACAACTTTATGATCACATGGTTGTTGTGTTTTTTTAATTTCAGGACACGTTGTTCTGTTTGTTGCGATAGGGACAAAAATAAACAGTGAAGTTAATGCCCGTTTTCAATGGGGTTCGGCAGGAGTCAATGTGTGGGACCTACACGTAATGACACGCTGTTTTCAGCATCACGTAGATGTAAAGCTAGTGACGGACACAAATCATATCTACGTAAGATTTATTGAATAGGGAAAGTCTTAGTCACATAACAGATTTCGTAATCTCAGACTATTGTAAACTTGGTTGCACCCATTGCTTGAAATGATAAATCAAGAAGAACAAAACAAGACAAAAACCGCAAAGTTAAGTTTAAGTAATGAACTGAACAGAGAGAATAACACGCAATTGTTAACTTTAATTTTGGCCAGATATTTTCCTCAGGTGTGAAATATATTGACATACAGTGTGTAACAGCCATGTCATGGAGGCCTCTGACACATACACTCACACACATACACACGCACGACAGACACACACCGATTACTTCTTCACTGCTACTACTGCTACTACTACTAGCTGCTACTACTACTACTACTACTACTAACTACTGACTACTACTACTCATGACTACTAGCTACTACTCAGTATTGACTGACTACCTAACTTACTACTGCTACTAGTTGCTACTGTACTACTTACTTGCTACCATTACTACTAAATATATAATAATAATAATAATAATAATAATAATAATAATATATATAATAATCTGAATAATAATGAATAATAATGATAGTAATAATAATGATAGTAGTAATGAATAACATTGCTACTAAAAAAGTATACTTTACCACTACTATCTCTATTTATCATAAATTATATTGAGCTTGACTCTCACTACCACATTGAGTGCTTTAAATCCAAGACATCTTATAACAATAAAGCTGTTCTTATACCAAATGCCTTACCAGACTACTAATTTACACTCATGGCTCATAATTATGGAATACTTAAAAAAAACATTTAAAAGTTGCCATTTTTCCGTGAACGGACGATCTGGGACTTCAATATTGTTCACCCCAGGCGAAACAATTATAACCGCCCAAGATTTTCAGGAATTTTGGGCAGTTTTAGGCCGTCGACTCGACACTAAACTGCTGTTTTATAAATGGCGGTGTTTTTGTTGTTGTTAAGTCACGTTGGTGGTTACGTGCGTTATTCGCGACTTGTAAGCAACACACTATTTCTGATGTTAATTTAGTGATAACTCGGCATTAAAATCAAATTTATCAGTTTCTGTGTTGGGTTTTTAATTACTTAATTTAATACTTTTTCATGGATTTTTTGTTGGATTTTGAAACAAAATAAATATATAATGTAATTGCTGCTAAACGTAATTTTAGTTTTTCTATTTAGTCATCTCAATGAAATTCACAAAAATTGCTTCACATCTGCGTTTTTGTGAAATAAACACTTGGTCTTGAAAATTTTTTGAACGATATAGAGGAGAGAACTTAAGTTATCAAGCAAAAATTTCCATAATTATGAGCAGGAGTGTATGATGGGTGGCACATTGAGAACATGGCAGTCAGAGATATTATTTTTTGATCATGTGAATAACTGGAATTTCATAATAATGTTCGGTATGTTAAATTATCTTCTCTATGTCCAGAAGTGTGATAAATATATCACTATATAATATACACTTGTTCATTGAATCATTGTTAGTGAATAACTAGTGTCCTCGAGCAAGTCAAGTCATTAAGCAAACATCACCCTTCATAATCCATAGAGATATGATTAACTTATTATAGCTATCCTCTATGTTGCTAAATCTGATCTCTCCCTCTACGGCATAACATCAAGTACTTGAGTCTCCCAGCGTTGTTGACGTAAGAGCGACGTTTTTGTTGAGCCGTTGCAGAAGATGGGCAAGAACAGGTCCAACATCGCAGAAAGAGACAGAAATTCAGTGCCTGTAGGCAGCAGCAGTAGCCGCAGGAGTAGCAGCTCAAAATTTGGAGAGAGAATTTGACTTTTTCTGAGATGCTCGCGGACGATGCAAGTGACTTCGACTTTTATCTTTATGAGTACAACACATTTTGAGGAGTAACAGGTAATGATATACGTTTTACTGTTTATTTCGTTTGTTTTGATTGATTGATTGTTCGATTGATTGTTCGTTTGTTTGCTCAATTATCTGTTGTTG
The DNA here is from genome assembly GCA_001188425.1 of Eucidaris tribuloides. Taxonomy (NCBI): domain Eukaryota; kingdom Metazoa; phylum Echinodermata; class Echinoidea; order Cidaroida; family Cidaridae; genus Eucidaris; species Eucidaris tribuloides. Next base: position 69,698 of record JZLH01S0621963.1, on the reverse strand, counting down.
TTACTGTCTGTTTGATGTTTGATTGTCTGTTTGTTCGTTTGTATCGATTGTTTTGTCTATTTCTTCGTTGCATTGTAATTGCATATACTACAGAAGTTTATTAGTAGGAAATATTCTTCGGAAGCACTATTCCCGGTGGCAATTTTGTTAATCACTGTGAAAACATAGAAATTTACAATGAGGCGGGGAAATGAACAATAAACTCCTTGTTACTAAAGCAGCGTAATGACCGTCGAGCTTACATGATTGCCATGTTTTAAATTTTGGATTTAGCGCTTTGTGTGGTGAGGCACAAAATATTGTAATTATTTGTTAGCCTTTTCGAGCTTAAGTAAGCGCTATCCACTAGTGCAATTTGAGTCTCGTGGGGGGGGTGGGGGACTCATCATCGGCTTAAACTTGGGTTCTGGATGCTAATCGCGACCTACTGATCACGCATTTTGTTGGATTGGTCGATGCCGTCCTTTCTTGTCTTGTTATTAGTGAGCCAAGTAAGTCCGGAAAAGCTAAACTAGAGTAGCTTTATAATAATCTGCACAAGGGCGGACGGAACATATTTTCGATGGGGGGGGGGCGCAAAACCCCCAAAGGGCACTGTAATGTAAAAGGGGGAAGCTGGGCACATGCAGATATTTTTGCCATCTATGACTTAACTTTTCTGCTCGAAGTTGATTTGTTTTCGCTTGTAAAATGTAACTTGAGGCAAACCCTTTTTTGAAGGAGATTTATCGTAATTCAAAACTATGATCGGCGAGTACGAGCGTTTTGGAAAATTTGGATTTTCTTTCAGGATGCTAAATACTCGCTCCTCTATTCTGGGTGTATAGTCTGATTTTATTTGTAGTGTGGTTGAAAAATGAAGCAACATCAGTCTTAAATTAAAGGATCCACAGAACAAATGAATCTAACACTTTTTGGAGGGCAGAGATGAAAAAAAACACGTTTATGTTTCGTTGACTGAACAATAAGAATGGATATTCTCTTGAAAATATTTTTTTGATCTTCATTTTTCATATTAACTGGTTATTTTGACAATATATTAGTTGGGTATGTGTACATAGGCTTTTTCCGCTGGGCGAGTGAGAGCAGCAAGGCAGCCGTTTTCGAAAAAAAATCCCGAATTCCTTATAGTAAAAATTTGGTCTTGCTCTGTTTCATAATGTCCATTAATAGATAAGCCTTTTTATTTATGAAAAAAAAAAAGATCCGCGATTAAGACAAACATTAACAAATAAATTAAAAATGCCAAAATTGTGATACTTAATAAAGTATGACTCTGAGAATTAATTAATGGCATTTTGTTTGAGTTTTACACTGCTACTCACGCACCCCATCTTGCACGATATTGCGATGTTCAAAATATACACGTGGCTTCATAAATTACACAGTCATTGAGAACACATTTATGGAGTTATGCCACGCTGTAGCTAACGTAGCAAGTTCTGTTACAGAAAGTGCACTCTCCTCTTTGAGAATTTTAATTTTCATTGAAAAAAAAGAAAGAGGCGTCACATTGTTTTCTCACGAAAGAGAATTGTTGTAGCTTGAGAGTGCACATAAAAATAGGGCAAAAATCAGGGAGAAATGGAGAGCGCCTAATTTTTGCCAACCCTGAGGCCAGCTTAGGGCGGACCAAATGCCCCTTTCAGGCCACAATGTTATGCCCGCATCTTTGAACGTTAGTACCCACTTGGTATTCTCTTTACTCTACGACGGTGCCGCTCCAAGAGGCCAAAAAATACATCGAATAGCATAAATAAAAGATAATTACCTTCAATAAAGTTCCCTTTACCAGTACGGGTACAAACGCATTAGAGAGGACATATCTAACTTATTTAGGCAAACAGTGGGAGGGCTTAATTTTGCTACCCCATGAGGGGCACTAAGATGAGAGGACTAATTATGCCGCTTTTTAAGGTACAAAATGTGCCCTTCGGTCTGAACTTATTCACGCCAACTGCTTACTATTCTGTTCTGTATGACGTTCCATCAGAGGGCCAAAATAAATAAGAATAAAAAAACAAACAATAATATGCAATGGTCCAATAAACAAAAGAAAATCACCTTAAAGAACGAAAATGCGTAGATAAAAAATAGAAAGTATCATTTTACTGTGAAAAGGGGGACTTTTTGGCCTACCGGATTTTTTTGGGGAGCAAGTGCCCCTTGCCCCCTGGTTCGCCGCCGCGCGCCTGTCTCTTGCATAACTTGCGTTTGCCCCAACCAAGACTTTCGCAAATGACATTTAACATTACAATATCCCCTTGCAGATTTCTCAACATTTCGAACAGGCTAAAATAATTCGCATGACAGCTACCAATTTTTTTATTGGAAATCCTAAATTCTTTGTCCCTGTAATAAACAGATTGTGACACTTGCAGAGGACAAAGTCTCAACAACAATTACAGATTCGCATTCGACCAATTTAACAATAACGCGTGCACTTTACACCTGCGACCGAAAAATATCGTCACGTTTCCGAACGTGTACGATCCGCAGAAAGAATTTTCGTTTCAATGAAACGGTAAGGCAGCGCATTTGTATGCATGATTTGCGTTTTTCGCGCGTTTGAACAGGCATTTCAAGGAACAAGTTTTCTGTGAACGCGTTATGTTAGCGCTGACGATTCCCTGTTCGGTTACGCCACTGTACATGATGTCCCTCTGCTTTCTTAAGATGAAAATGATTGCCAAGGGTATTTCACACTGAGATCGCCAGACTTCCTCTGACTTATCGGGCGACCCTAAACCCCACCCTCGGATGACGTCACGGGAATATGGCCATCCACACCAAGATTTTAATTTCTTCGAGATGTACTTTTGATAGACGCACATGCAGCTACCGGTAAGTTATTTTTTATTAACTCATAGTTAATTACAAAACGGCTGTACTCCTCATCGTATCATATTGCGATTGGCACATATTTTTTGACCATGTCTCGCTATCGATTTGTCAATATGTTTCAGAGTGCTAAATTTCACTTTTTAAAAGGCACTTTAATGGTCGTTTTGAACTGCCCAATTTTTTTTCAGGGCTTCACTTTCAGACCTTATCAGAGACACTCTGTAATCATAGGGTGATCGCGTGATCTCAGATTTTTTTTTTTTTAAACAGGAAAACATTGTTATATGCTAGGCTTTAACATCGTGTCTAATATCTACAACACTATTTGTCAATAAGGCTAAACAATTTCTAAAAAAAAAAAATCGTTTTGCTATCTCACTTTCTCCTAAACACTTTTTAATTGTTAAACCGCTTTTAAAGCCACATGCCTAATAATGACGCAACAGTTTAAAAAAAATTGTGAGTACATAATCCTCCATCTTCCAAGTGTCTTTGATAAGGTCTAAACTTGAAGCCCTGAAAAAAAAAATGTATTTCACAAATGATCACCTTAGTACTTCAAAAAAAGTGAAATCTACAAGCATCAATGTGACCGCGGATTCACCCTGCGGCAATTTCTTCCGTATGACTTAATGTGTGTGTAGATCTAGGCTATTTTGTACTATTTGTGTAATATGTTTCATTCATTCAATCCTTGCCTAGTGAGCAGCATAAATTTCCAAACTTTTGTATATATGGCGTTTATTTGGTCCATTCTAAATACTACACTACTGTAGCTCAGATTGTTAAGTTTGACGATTTTTTTTTAATTTTGAAAGCTCCCCAATGTTAGTCTGTGTCTTTAATACTAGAGTGGTATTCTCTTTTTGGTTTGACTTTTTCAGTTGGCAGTTGAGTCTTAATACTTCACAGTGATATATTTACGAATGCGAACATATATATCTTGCCTTAAGTTTTCTGAAAGTCCATTTCATCTTTCTGCGGATTTTATAACTTTATGATATATGACTATATTCAAAGACAGATTATGTAATTCGAGTAAATTTTACAATACTGGGGAGGGAAAGTGTGAATCAGACTGAAAAATATAAATTCTTTGTTATAAATGCTCTGAACACACTGAGTAATGCAATAAACATTCATGCAGAGATCCATATAACAGAAGAAGAACAGTTCAAACAATGTCTGAAACGATATGAACAGTATTTAATTTTTTCTTACATATGTTTTATTGGCATTTTTATGAATTTATGGCTTGGTGTCCACGCATAACAAATGTTCATGAAGTTAAAGAATTAGCTTATTTTTCTTCTGCACAAGTTCAACACCTCCAAGTTTAGTTTGTGGTTACTTACGGACTATATCGCGTGCGCAGTTAACCATGGCTGTGTTCATTTTTTCGCAGAATTATGCTCTACCTCTGAAAATGGCATGGAACATTGTTACACAGTGTCCAAACGTGGACATCCAAAATGAAATGGCTGGCCACAGTTTTTAAAATCTATATTTGGTAATTGATTTTCTTCATCTGTTTTAATAGACCTTTGGGGTATATCAGATTTCTGTATATGATAATTTGATTGGCAGATGATAAAATTAAACAGAAAGCTATTAACCCGTGAAAAACGCCGGCGGAACACGTGTTACGATGGACACCAAAAAATTTTCCCACTATATTGCAAGTAACCAGGAATCTATTAGTTTTTAGTAGATTTTGAAAGCAATTTTGCGATTGTTTATTGCTTTATTCGGGAACTTCTTCAAATATGAAGAAGGTTTTACTAAAGTTATCTCGATTGCTAGTGTCGATATTCTAGCTCTCGCTTGTGGAACATTTGTTACCAGCATAAACAAGCGTGGGAAAACCACCAAAAAGTAACGCGTGTCCTCCCCACTTTGGAAAATCTGAAATTTGCAAACCATTTAGTTACAAGTATGTTGCAATTTTTTGCCTATCTCCTGCCATACCTGGTATGGTCTAGCAACATATTAATCAACAGAATGAGAAAAAAGATTATATTTGAAATATTGTAGACCATGTTGCACCAGATGTATACCTGTTTTGAGCATGTCACATTTTGGTGTCCTCCAAATGGCTATTTTTCAGATAAAAGCTGTCATGTATAATCGAAAAACGACTTTGTCTTTAAGCCTAATTTTATCATATACTATCTACTACATCGATGGGATAAGGATCCCATTAAAAAATTAGCATGATTTCACTGTCAATATTTGGAAATATGACATTTCAAAACTCTGTTGGAAAATTCTCTCCAGCTATCATAAAAATACTCAATTACTATATCTGCTAAATGTCAATATTGTATTTTTTTTGCTCATACATTGTTCAATTTGTCTATGTAAAATGAAAAAAGAAAATGTTTTCTGCAATCAATCAATCAAAGAAGTTGAACAGACAGAACAATTTTGTATTGGAGCCACATATGTTAAAACACGAAAATAACAGCAAAGGCGAACATAAAATTATTTTACTTGACGAAAGGTTATTCTTGGCACATCCGTCTCTTTTGTTACAGTTTTTTTACTGGTTTCGGTTTTTTTGGTTTGTTTGTGATAGATAATTCACACTCGTCATATCTGTGTGGGCGTACATAATTATGATTGATTTGACGGCAGATAGATGTCGATGTTCTGAATTT
>JZLH01S0621963.1:51321-64169 GCA_001188425.1 Eucidaris tribuloides | reverse complement strand
AACATTGTGCAAATAAAGTTATATATAGAAGAAAATACCATTTAAGAACCTTCTGCAAAGGGGCTAGAAAATCAAGTTTGTTGGAATAATATTGATCGTTAGGATGTAAACTAAAATTATTGCATAACCTCCACCAAAACTACTAGCTTACCTTCAGAATCTTGTTTTTCATCACGTTTGTATTTTTATTTACAAATTATACATGTGCACCACATGAATTCTTGCCGCGTGACACATTTTACGTGCTAATTTTCATGCAGATTAGTCTGCAGCCATAGACCAATAGATGAGTACTCCAGTAATTCTACTGAACTGAATCAATTCAGTGAGCCTAGCATACATTTTATACTGCAGTTGATATTTTGGGCATTTTTTTTTTCAATTCTAGATAATCACTGATTTTAAGACACAAGTTAACAATGACCATGCACTTCAAAAATGTGAGCTTCATTATCCTCCATGTTCCAAGTGTCTGATAGGGTCTAAAAATTTCAAAATGATTATTAAGGCCTCAGTCTCATTTGACGGCGGACACCGTACGGTAACTTTAGCTACGATGTATCGTACGATTCTGGGGGCATCGCAGATGGCTACCGTCTACGAGGTTTGCGTTCACATTATCTATATGCGCATTGTGCCATTTCTTGTACGGGCCCTTGAGTTCGAGCAGGTGCAGAGGCTGTACGGATATCGTACAGCTATCGTACAGAGATCGCGCGATATCAGTGCAGTTGCACTGCCGTCTCCTCAGCCTCTTCACAGATATCTTGTGATATCGTACAGAGATCGTACGATGACCCCATGAGGTTGCAACCTCCGTACGATTTTTTTTTTACCTCTCCCCAAATAGCCTTGGTCACATTTGGCCTACGATGACTTTACGGAGCCCGTAAACTCATCGTATCTTCCATATCGTGCGATCTCCGTACGGTGACAAGCTTTGACTGTACGATTTTCGTACGATTTCATGGACTCCCTAGGGGCATCGTAGCCTTTACGATTTCGTTTAGCGTGTAGGTTTGGCATTTTTTTAAAATCGTACGCTCTTGGCCCGTAGACTTATTGATTGATTGGTTTGATTGATTTGAAATGTATTTTTCTGCATTTTCAACAAATTAACAATTCAAAGAAATAATTATTTTCTTGACAATTCAACATAATATATCACATAATGCATATTTACATAACAATGATAACAATATGAAAAACAAAAATCATGAACAAAATTAACATTACAAAATAGAATTCACATGCATTTTCTTTTGATAACATAAAGGTAATAGCTATTTTGCTTAATTTGGAAATTAGATTTGGTATAACTTATCGTAGATGGCATCGTACGATCGACGCAGGACATCGCACCGAGGCTTTGCGCTGATCGTGCAGTAATTGTATGATATCGGCTATTGTAATGGGTACTTGAACACTCAAAATGACACAACATGCAATGGCTAAGCACAATCTCAGTGTAGCCCCTGTACGATATTGTACGATTTCTGTACGATAGTGTACAATCTCTGTACGATATCGAACGATCTGTGAAGAGGCCAAGGAGACTATAGGGCTATCGCGCGATCTCTGTAGGCCTACGATAGCTGTACGATCTTTGTACAGCCTCTACACCGGCCCGAACTCAAAAGGCCCGTAAAACAAATCTCACGATGCTCGTAGATAAGTCGTAGCCCTTCGCCATCTGCGATGCCCCCAAAATCGTACGATGAATCGTAGATAAAATTATCGTACGGTGTACGCAGTCAAATGCGACCCGAGGCTTTATGCGATATCGTACGATGATTGTACAATCAGTGCACAGCCTCGGTGCGATGTCCCTGCGTCGATCGTACAATGCTATCTACGATAAGTCTACAGGCTACGGGCTTACGATTTTTCAAAATTTGTCAAATTTCACACCAAACAAAAATTGCAGAGGTTACGATTCCCGTGGGGAGCCCGTGAAATCGTGTGAAATCGTACAAAGCTTGTCACCGTAGGGAGATCGTACGAAATGAAAGATACGATAAGTTTACGGGCCCCGTAAGGTCATTGTAGACCAAATGTGATCTAGGCATTAGTGCTTTCAAAAAGTTAAAATCTATGAGTACTCGGGTTGACAGGATTCACCTTGCCCAGTCTCTTCCATAGACTACTATGTGTAGATCTCGGCTATTTTATACTCCACCACCGTACTAATTGTTTATTCAAGCATATCTTGCCAGTGGCAGCATGATTTTTAACACTTTTAAATTATAGGATGTTTATTTGTCCATTTAAGCACTACTGTGTAGCTCAGATATGAAAGTTTGACTTTTTTGGTTTAAATAAACTCCACAATGTTAACATGTGTCTTTATTATTTCACATACATTGCTTTTCCAAGAAGCTCTAGGGTTGGGGTAATGTTTTGTCGTGCTTCTGGAGATCTGCAAAAGGAATCCTTTAAACTTAACAACCACGGTGTAACATTTCGTCAGCATCAAGTCAGTTGATTACACGGCATTTACAGGACCAATCTAACATGGTTTTTCCCCAAACTCCTTCAGTAAGTTGCAGGTAGTCGATATAATATACAAACGAGACTAATCAAGGTGATTATGTTCCTTTCGAGTGCACTTCATAAATCCATCAGCTATAAATTTGGCATTTGGGCAATATAGGAAGAGTAAACTGCATGTGATTATGTATGGTTTCGGACTCGGAGTGATTGAAATAACATTTTCCCCATAATAACTTGTTTTCGGATATTTCTATAGGTGATATTTCTTCGTTCACACACATACAACGTAGATGTACCGTATATTTTGTTTTACTAATTTGATGGCTTATCATTGTTACCCTATTGTGCGGTAACCTCTGTAGTTATTTTTCTCTCATGTGTTTTCTTTGTCTTTGTCTTTTTTGTTTTGTTGATGTAGAAAATATCCTACATGATTCCAATTTTCTTCTTGTTTTGTTTTTGAGGGTTCCTCAAAATCCAAGCTGAGCTTTTCAAAGGACCCTCTATTTCCATCGACCTTGCATTTTTTGTTCAATTTTACTTTGTGTATGTTAAATGTAATCACATAGTCTGCAAGGGGGAACCTTCTAAGAACATTAAGTGTAACTGGCTTACACCGATCTAATCGATTTATGTTTAACAATATTTCCCATTTTAACAAATGGACCGTATAGCTCTGTATGCCTCCGATAACTCTTAGTAGGGTGTAAAAAATGAAGCTCTGAAAAATTGCACTTCAAAACGATAATGTCAGATTATCTAGAATGATTAATTTTACCAAAACCATTTTCGGTGTAGACTGATTGACGTTTATTAAGGTGATATCCCTACATGGTTACCTTGATAGTGACAATGCAATTTTTAAAAACTCACATATTCTTGGTTGTTATTCGTTTGAAAATAATTATACACATCAGACATCAATATTTTAGTCGATATAACAGAATGTTAGACAATCTTGTTTAACGAGTAACAGTGTTTGCTCTTGTTTGCTGAATTGGTTTGTGTGTGCTTAAAATATTAAGGGCCTTTCACCCACTATTATGAAGTAAGTGACAACGCAATTTTCAAAAATTCGGTATTCGTGGTTGTCAAATTATTCATTTGAAAATCATTATACACCTCAGACATAATATTTCTGCTCAATATCCAGAATGTTAGACAATGTTTTTAACAAGTGAGAGTATCGCGTTTTTGTTTGTTGAACTCGGTTTGTTGCTGTAAATAAAGGCCGTTCCACGCCATTGTGTTGAACAAGGGGCGTGTAGGAGCTTTCCCTAGCAACTCTAAAACATTTGCATTGGACAGGCTCTTTGGGTCCATAACAAAATGACCTGTACGGCACCGATTCGCAATGTGCAAGATCAGGGACCGTAGCACTGGCTTCATCCCGACCACACTGTTTTTGTCCTCCTTTCTCGGCGAGTGGCTTTATATCACACCAAAAACTACCGTCTCGATATACTGCAATTGACTTGAACGACACTCACCACTCACACTATAATAAATAAATGTAAATAAAATAAAATAATATACATTTTCGAATGGAAAAAATTCAATTATAATGATAGTAGTAATAATAATAAAGAAATAAAAAATAATAATGGCATAATAATAATAATAATAATAATAATAATAATAATAATAATAATAATAATAATAATAATAATAATAATAATAATAATAATAATAATAATTATCATTATTATTATTATTACTTCTGAGACCACCACACCACTACTACTACTAGTACTACTAGCTCTACTACTACTACTACTACTACTACTATGCTACTAACTTATACTAACCTACTACTCAACTACTATACTTACTAACTACTACTACTACTACTACTACTAACACTACTACTACTACTCTACTACTACTACTAACTACTACTACTACTACTGACTACTACTACCTACTACTACTACTACTACTACTCTAGCTACTATACTACCACTACTACTACTACTATATACTACTACTACTGTCACTACTACAGCTACTGTCTACTTCTTCTACTACTTCTAGCCTTTTTACCGCTGCTGATATTCTAGCTTCTACTGATACTGCTGTTGCTGCTTACTGATGTTTATTTATAAATTCTTAATTATTATTACTTCTTAGAACCACCACCACCACTAACTACTACTACATCTACTACTACTACTCTACTACTAACTACCTACTACTACTTACTACATACTAACCTCTACTTACTACTACTACTACTACTACTACTACTACTGACTACTACTACTACTACTGACTACTACTACTACTATTACTACTACCACTACTAGCTATTACTGACTACCACTACTACTTACTACTACGCAACTACTACTACTAACTATATACTTACTAACTAGCTGTCACTACTACAGCTTACTGCTACTCTTCTACTACTTCTACTTTTTAGACCGCTGCTGCATATTTACTTCTACTGATACTGCTGTTGCTGCTACTGATGTTATTATAAATTCTTACGAAATCACAAATACGCCTTTTGGTACTACATGTACTATTAAACTATTTTTAGTATACTAGCGAATAGCGATAATACCCAGCGTATTGAATGCATATAACCTAATTCTGGCGTCTTAATAAAGCACTTCATTAGAGATTGCCGCACGCTGGGCACATCTAACCGTACGCTTGATGGCATTTTAAACACTTTATGATCACATGTCGTTGTTGTGTTTTTTTTAATTTCAGGACCGTTGTTTCTGTTGTTGCGATAGGACAAAAATAAACAGTGAAGTTAATGCCCGTTTTCAATGGGGTTCGGAGGGGTCAATGTGTGGGACCTACACGTAATGACACGCTGTTTTCAGCATCCGTAGATAGTAAAGCTAGTGACGGACACAAATCATATTAACGTACAGATTTATTGAAAGGGAAAGTCTTGTCAACATAACAGATTTCGTAATCTCACGACTATTGTAAACTTGGTTGCAACCCATTGCTTGAAATGATAAATAAGAAGAACAAAACAAACAAAAACCCAAAGTTAAGTTTAGTAAATGAACTGAACAGAGAGAATAAACACGCAATTGTTAACTTTAATTTTGGCCAGATTTTTCCTCAGGTGTAAATATATTTGACATAGCAGTGTGTAAACAGCCATGTCCATAGAGGCCTTCGACCACATACACTCACACACATACACGACGCACACAGACACACACGATTACTTCTTCTACTGGCTACTACTGCTATCTACTTACTAGCTGCTACTACTAGCTACTACTACTACTAACTACTACCTACTACTACTCATGACTACTAGCTACTACTCAGTATTACTTGACTACTACTACTTACTGCTACTCGTTGCTACTGTACTACTACTTCTACCATTACTACTAAATAATAATATAATAATAATTAATAATAATAATAATAATATATTAATAATTGAATAATAATAATAATAATGATAGTAATAATAATGGATAGATATGTAATGAATAACATTGCTACTAAAAAATATTACTTTACCACTACTACTCTATTTATCATAAATTATATTGACTTATCTCACTACCACATTGAGTGCTTTAAATCCAAGACATCTTACTAACAATAAAGCTGTTCTTATACCAAATGGCTTACCAGACTATAATTTACACTCAATGGCTCATAATTATGGAATACTTAAAAAAACATTTAAAAGTTGCCATTTTTCCGTGAACGGTACATCTTTGGGATTCAATATTTGTTCACCCCAGGCGAAACAATTTAACCCCCAGATTTTAGGAATTTTGGGCAGTTTTTAGCCGTCAGACTCGACACTAAACTGCTGTGTTTATAAATGGCGGTGTTGTTGTTGTTGTTTAAGTCACGTTGTGGTTACGTGCGTTATTCGACGTTGTAAGCAACACTATTTGCTGATGTTAATTTAGTGATAAATCGCATTAAATCAACTTTATCAGTTTCTGTGTTGGGTTTTTAATTACTTTAATTTTAATACTTTTCATCGGATTTTTTGTTGGATCTTTGAACAAATAAGATATGATAATGTAGATTGCTGCTAAACGTATTTTAGTTTTTATTATTTAGTTCATCTGCAAATGAAATTCCACAAAAATTGCTTCACATTCTGCGTTTTTGTGAAATAAACACTTGTCTTGAGAAATTTTTGAACGATATAGAGGCAGCAGAACTTAAGTTATCAAGCAAAATATTCCATAATTATGAAGCAGGAGTGTATGATGGCGTGGCACATTGAGAACATGGCGTCGCAGAGATATATTTTTGATCATGTGATAACTGGAATTTCATAATAATGTTCGGTATGTTAAATTATCTTCTCTATGTCAGAAGTGTGATAAATATATCATCTATATAATATACACTTGTCATTGAATCATTGTTACGTGAATTAACTACGTGTCCTCGAGCAAGGTCAAGTCATTAACAAAATCACCCTTCATAATCCATAGAGATAAATGATTAACTTATTATAGCTATCATCTATGTTGCTAAAATCTGATCTCTCCTCTAACGGCATAGCATCAAGTACTGAGTCTCCCAGCGTTGAGACGTAAGGGCGACGTTTTGTTTGAGCGCGTTGCAGAAGATGGCGCAAGAACAGGTCGCAACATCGCAGAAAGAGACAGAACTTCAGTGGCTAGTAGGGCAGCAGAGCAGTTAGCCGAGGAGTAGCAGCTCAAACATTTGGAGAGAGAATTTGACTTTTCGAGATGCTCGACGACGATGCAAGTGACTTCGACTTTTATCTTTATGAGTACAACACATTTTGAGGAGTAACAGGTATGATATACGCTTTTACTGTTCTATTTGTTTGTTTTGATTGATTGATTGTTCGATTGATTGTTCGTTTGTTTCGCTCAATTTATTGTTTTTTACTGTCTGTTCTGATGTTTGATTTGTCTGTTTGTTCGTTTGTATCGATTGTTTGTCTATTTCTTCGTTGATGTAATTGCATATACTACAGAAGATTTATTAGTAGGAAATATTCTTCGGAAGCACTATTCCCGCTGGCAATTTTGTAATCACTGTGAAAAATAGAAATTTACAATGAGGCGGGAAATGAACAAATAAACTCCTTGTTACTAAAGCAGCGTAATGACCTCCGAGCTTTACATGATTGCCATGTTTTAAATTTTGGATTTAGCGCTTTGTGTGGTGTAGGACAAAATATTGTAATTATTTGTTAGCCTCTTTCGGCTAAGTAACGCTATCCACTAGTGCAATTTGAGTCTCGGGGCGGCGGTGGGGGACTCATCATCGGCTAAACTGGCGTTCGGATGCTAATCGCGACCTACTGATCACGCATTTGTTGGTTGGTCGAATGCCGTCCTTCTTGTCTTGTTATAGTGACCAAGTAAGTCCGGAAAAGCTAAACTTAGAGTAGCTTTTATAATAATCTGCACAAGGGCGGCGGAACATATTTTCGAGTGGGGGCGGGGGGCAAAACCCCCAAAGGAGCACTGTAATGTAAAAGGGGGAACTGGGGCACATGCAGATATTTTTGCCATCTATGATTTAACTTTTCTGCTCGAAGTTGATTGTTTTCGCTTGTAAATGTAACTTGAGGCAAAACCCTTTTTTGAAGGAGATTTGATCCGTAATTCAAAACATGATCGGCGAGACGAGCGGTTTTGGAAAATTTGGATTTTCTTTCAGAATGCTAAATACTCGCATCGCTCTATTTCTGGGTGCTATAGTCTGAATTTTATTTGTAGTGTGTTGAAAAATGAGCAACATTCAGTCTAAATTAAAGGATCACAGAACAATGAATTAACACTTTTTGGAGGGCAGAGATGAAAAAAAACACGTTTATGTTTCGTTAATGAACAATAAAGAATGGATATTCTCTTGAAAATATTTTTTTGATCTTCATTTTCATATTAACTGCGTTTATTTTGACAACATATATAGTTGGGAGTGTTCACATAGGCTGTTTTCCGCTGGCGCAGTGAGAGCAGCAAGCAGCCGTTTTTCGAAAAAAAATCCCGATTCCTTAATAGTAAAAATTTGGTCTTGCTCTTGTTTCATAAGTCCCATTATAGATAAGCCTTTTTATTTTGAAAAAAAAAAAGATCCGCTTAAGACAAACATTTAACAAATAAATAAAAATGCCAAAATGTGTGATACTTAATAAAGTATGACTCTGAGAATTATTAATGACATTTTGTTTGAGTTTTACACTGCTACTCACGCACCCCATCTGCACAGATATTGCGATGTTAAAATATACACGTGCTCATAAATTACACAGTCATTGAGAACACATTTATGGAGTTATGCCACGCTGCGTTAGGCAACGCAAGTTCTGATTACAGAAAGTGCACTCTCCTCTTTGAGAATTTTAATTTTCATTGAAAAAAAAGAAAAGGCGTCACATTGTTTTGCTCACGAAAGAAGAATTGTGTAGCTTGAAGAGCACATAAAAATAGGGGCAAAAATCAGGGAGAAATGGAGAGCCCAATTTTTGCCACCCCTGAGGCCAGCTTAGGGGCGAGACGCCAAATGCCCCTTTCAGGGCACATGTTATGCCCCACTCTTTGAACGTTAGTACCCACTTGTGTATTCTCTTTACTCTACGACGTGCCGCTCGTAAGAGGCAAAATAAATACATCGAATAGATAAATAAAAGATAATTTACCTTCAATAAAGTTCCCATTTACCATACGGGTACAAACCAATTAGAGGACATATCTAACTTAATTTAGGCAAACATGTGGGAGGGCTAATTTTGCTACCCCATGAGGGCACTAAGATGAGAGGACTAATTAATGCCGGCTTTTTAAGGTACAAAAATGTGCCCCTTCGCTTGAACTTATTCACGCCAAACTGCTTTCTATTCTGTTCTTGTATGACGTTCCGCATCAGGGGCCAAAATAAATAAGAATAAAAAAACAAACAATAATAGCAATGGTCAATAACAAAAGAAAATCACCTTAAGGAACGAAAGATGCGTAGATTAAAAAATAAGAAAGTATCATTTTACTGTGAAAAGGGGGCTATTTTTGGCCTACCGGATTTTTTTGGGGAGCAAGTGCCCCTTTGCCCCCTGGTTTCCCGCCGCCCGCCTGTCCGTCAATAACTTGCGTTTGCCGCAACCAAGACTTTCGCAAATGACATTAACTATCAATATCCCCTTGCAGATTTCTCACATTTCGAACAGGTAAAATAATTCGCATGACAGCACAATTTTATTTATTGAAATCCTAAATTCTTGTCCCAATAAACAGATTGTGACACTTGCAGAGGACAAAGTCTCAACAACAATTACAGCATTCCATTCGACCAATTTAACAATGAACCTGCATTTACACTGGCGACCGAAAATATCGTCACGTTCCGGAACGCGATCCGCAGAAACAATTTTCGTTTCAATAAACGCTACAGGCACGCATCTTGTATGCATGATTTGCGTTTTTCGCGCGTTTGAACAGGCATTTCAAGGAACAAGGTTTTCGTGAACGCGTTATGTAGCGTGACGATTCCACTTTCGGCTTCGCCACTGTACATGATGTCCCTCTGCTTTCTTAAGATGAAAATGATTTGCAAGGGATTTTCAGCCAAACTCGAGATCGCCGGACTTCTCTGACTTATCGGGCGACCCTAAACCCCACCCTCGATGAGCTCCAGGGAATATGGCCATCCAGCCACAAGATTTAATTCTCGAGTGTACTTTTGATAGACGCACATGCAGCTACCGGTATAAGTTATTTTTTTTAAACTCATAGTTAATTACAAAACGCCTGTACTTCTCATCGTATCATATTGCGATGGCACATATTTTTTGACGCATGTCTCGCTATCGATTTGTCAATATGTTTCAGAGTGCTAATTTCACTTTTTTAAAAGCACTTAATGGTCGTTTTAACTGCCCAATTTTTTTTCAGGGCTTCACTTTACAGAGCCTTATCAGAGACACTCGCTAATCATAGGGGAATCGCGGTGATTCAGATTTTTTTTTTTAAACAGGAAACATTGTTATATGCAGCCTTTAATAGCATCGTGTCGTAATATCTAAACACTATTTGTCAATAAGTGCTAAACATGATTTTCCTAAAAAAAAAAAAATCTTTGCTATCCACTTTCTCTAAACAGCTTGTTTAATTGTTAAACCGCTTTTAAAGCACATGCCTAATATGACGCAACAGTTTAAAAAAAATGTGAGTAACATAATCCTCCATCTTCCAAGTGTCTTTGATAAGGTCTAAACTTGAAGCCCTGAAAAAAAAATGTATTTCACAAATGATTCACCTTAGTACCTTCAAAAAAAAGTGAAAATCTACAAGGCATCAATGTGACCGCGGATTCACCCTGCGCAATTTCTTCCGTATGACTTAATTGTGTGTAGATCTTAGGCTATTTTGTACTATTTGGGTAATTGTTTATTCATTTCATATCCTTGCCTAGTGACAGCATAAATTTCCAAACTTTTGTATATATGGCGTTTATTTGGTCCATTCTCAAATACTAATATGGTAGCCTCAGATTGTTAAGTTGACGATTTTTTTTAATTTTGAAACTCCCCAATGTTAGTCTGTGTCTTTAATACTAGAGTGTATTCTCTTTTTGGTTTGACTTTTTCTGTTGGCAGTTGAGTCTTACATAGTTCAGTGATATATTTACGAATGCGAACATATATATCTTGCCGCTTAAGTTTTTTGAAAGTCATTTCATCTTTCTGCGATTTTATAACTTCATGATATATGACTAATTCAAAGACAGTTATGTAATTCGAGTAAATTTTACAATACTGGGGAGGGAAGTGTGACATCACAGACTGAAAATATATAAATTCTTTTTATAAATGCTACTGAACACACTGAGTAAATGCACATAAAATTTCATGGCAGAGATCCTATATAACAGAGAGACAGTCAAAAATGTCTTGACAACGATATGAACATATTTAATTTTTTCTTACATATGGTTTCTATTGGCATTTTTATGAATTATGCTTGGTGTCGCACCATATACAAATGTTCCATGAGTTAAAGAATTAGCTTATTTTCTTCTTGCAAAGTTCAACACCTCCAAGTTTTAGTTTGTGGTTACTTTACGGACTATATCGCCTGCCCAGTTAAACATGGCTGTATCGTTCATTTATTTCGCGAATTTGCTCTACCTCTGAAAATGCATGGAACATTGTTACACAGTGTCCAAACGTGGACACCAAAATGAAATGGCTGGCCACAGCTTTTAAAATCTATATTTGGTGACATTGATTTTCTTCATCTGTTTTAATAGACCTTTGGGGTATTCAGATTCTGTATATGATAATTTGATTGGCAGTATGATAAAATTAACCAGAAAGCTATTACCCGTGAAAACGCCGGCGGAACACGTGTTACGATGGACACCAAAAAAATTTCCCACTATATTCAAGTAACCAGAATCTATTAGTTTTTAGTAGATTTTTGAACAGCAATTTTGCATTGTTTATTGTTTATTCAGGGAACTTTCTTTCAAATTGAAGAAGTTTTCACTAAAGTTATCTCATTGCTAGTCGATATTCTAGCTCCTGCTTGTGGAACATTTGTTACCAGCATAAACACAGCGTGGGACCCACCAAAAAGTAACGCGTGTCCTCCCACTTTTGGAAAATCTTGAAATTTGAAACCATTTAGTTACAATGTATGTTGCAATTTTTTGCCCATCTCCTGCCATAACCTGGTATGGTTAGCAACATATTAACAACAGAATGAGAAAAAAGATTATATTTGACAATATGTAGACATGTTGCACCAGATGTATACCTGTTTGAAGCATGTCACATTTTGGTGTCCTCCAAATGGCTATTTTGCAGATAAAAAGCGTCTTGTATAATGAAAACGACTTTGTCTTTAAGCCTAATTCTTAATCATATATCTATCTACTACATCGATGGGATAAGGATCCCATTAAAAAATAGCATTGACATTTCACTTCAATATTTGAGAATATGACATGTTCAAAACTCTGTCTGGAAAATTCTCTGCCAGCTATCCATAAAATATACTCATTACATATATCGCTAAATGTCAATATTGTATTTTTTTCTGCTCATACATTGTTCAATTTGTCTATAGTAAATGAAGAAAAGAAAATGTTTTCTGCAACTCATCATCAAAGAAGTTGACAGACAGAACAATTTGTATGGAGCCACATATGTTAAAACACGAAAATAACAGCAAAGGCGAACATACATTTTTACTTGACGAAGGTTATTCTTGCAGCTACCGCTCTTTGTTTACAGTTTTATTTACTGGTTCGGTTTTTTAGGTTTGTTTGTGATAGATAATTCAGCATCGTCATTATCTGTGTGGGCGTACATAATTCATGATTGATTGACGGCAGATAGATGTCGATGTTCTGAATTT
>JZLH01S0621963.1:28617-40698 GCA_001188425.1 Eucidaris tribuloides | reverse complement strand
TATAGTAATTCATGGGGTATTGCAATAACTTGTGTTTAACATTTCTCCTGTGCAATTTTATGAAATATTAGTTTTAATTAAATAGTGATTAATGCGGTCAATGCCCTGCAGTCCAATAAATTTACCCTCTTTTATAGCAGAGGCTTAGATCGGGGGTGGGGGAGAATGGGGGGCGATCGCCCCACCAATGAAAATATTGGGGGTGCAAACATATCGATTTACGCCCCCAATAATTTTGACAATCATAAATGCAATATATGCAATGCAAATACATGTTTTAAAAAGCATTGGAAAGCACTATAAAACCATTTAACATGGCATGAAAATACTATATATTAAACATACAAAATTGACAATTTTTCGGCACGCTTCGCGCGCAAAATTCTGTATAACAATTACAATCATTGATCGACACCCCTGTTTTAAAGCACTAAATAATTAGGCCTACTTTGAAATACAATTTTTTTTCCAGGGCTTCATTTCTAAACCTTATTTAAGACACCTACAATCTCTGTGTTCTGTCTATAGGATTGCATCTGACATTGTTTGTCGAACAGCCGGAGTATATGGGCGTGTTGTCAACCGAATCTGGCGTCAAGGTCTCCATCCATTCTCCCACCGAGCAACCCTTCCCCGAAGAGGAGGGGGTTACTGCATCGACGGGACAAAAGACGACTATCAGTTTGCGACAGGTATAGCAGGCACATGTTCATCTACAAGCGGAAAAACCTTTTTAAAAAGTTTCTAATTTTCTCCAGAGGAAAAAGGTTTATCGACATCTCGTATCAGGTTACATTGATGATGCATTTAACACACGGTTGTAAACAAAACCAAAAAGTCAAACAATGAAAAGCATGAATAAGAACAGGTAACGCCTATTGCAATAAGTATTCTAAATGCAATCCCCATTTCTCATCAAACTTATCGCATTGATTTGTTTTTTTAATGCACCTATCTAGCTCAAAATACTAATTAACTTCACTTTCGAGATTATCTAATTTAGGATATTTATTACTGACTTTTATTTTGTAAATAAGAAAGCGAGAGAGTGAAATTATTGCCATTAACTTTAAACCAAGTTTTAAATCGAACATACAATATAATACCATAAAAACACTATAATTTCATGTGTCAGTGATCATAATTTGGTAGTTGAAGAAAGGAAGAAGATGAAGAAGAAGAAGAAGAAGAAGAAACTGTTAAAAAGAGAATATCCAAGAAGCTTCGAAAGTTGTGCTTATGTTTTGGAGATTTAATGTTCAATGGTTCTGTGATATAGGGTTTTGACAAAAAAAGGTTTGAGATAATCAGTGGAGTTTTGAAAATTATTTTTTGGCGCACTGGCAACCAATGAAGCATTCTCAAAAGCACGGTAATAGACAATAATTGGAGTGGCAACAAAATTAGCCATGCGCAGTGTTTTGCACACGATATAATCGCCCTATTTGAGATTCAAAGGTTTAATGACGGGGTAGAAATCTGTAAAAAAAAAAATGATAAAAATAATTGCAGATTTGACAGTTGTAGCGGCCCAATCCTTGTGATGCAACAACAATTTGTGCCTCAACAGACAGTGTTTTGGCTTTAATAAATCATAAACTGCGGTAGGGTGATGTCAAAATCACGCTCCTTTACTTTCTTGTTCTTCGATTGCACTCTTAGGTTAATATTACTCGACTTGGTGGCCTATATGGCGAGTGTACAAACGGGGCCAACACCAACTTCACTTCTGATCAATACTCTTACTCGCTAAATTCCTGTTGGAAGCAGTGCCGCCAACAACATCTGAGACAATCTTGCAATTGTATCACGGATGTAAGGTTGCAGAACCACTCACAGTGCTCTTCATTCAATGCAACTCAAGGTGAGACACTTGAGAAAACCTAAAGTCCACCTGAGTATAATATTAGAAATGGTTAAGTTTAGCCGTTATTTCACTTGATTTTTTTCTTTCTTTTGAAAGTTTAGCCGTTATTTTTGCTTGATTTTTACTTACTTTTTAAATTAGCCTTTATTTCACGTAATGTTTTCTTCTTTTTGATAGTTCAGCCGTTATTTCACTTTTTTATATTTCTTTTGATTATCTAGCCGTTATTTCACATGATTTCTTTTTACTTTTTATAATTTAGCCGTCAGTTCACTTATTTTTCCCCATTCATTTGATGACTTAGCCATTTATTCACTTGATTAATTCCTTCTTTTGGAAATTTAGCCGTCATTTCAATTGTTTGTTTTTTGTATTTCTTTTGAAAATTTAGCCGTTATTTCGCATATTTTTTTTCTTTTGATAATATAGCCATTATTTCACTTGATTTGTTTCTTTGTTTTGAAAATTTAGCCGTTATTTTACTTGATTTTTTTCTTTCTTTTGAAAATTTAGCTATTATTTCACTTGATTTTTTTCTTACTTTTGATAAATTATCCATTAGTTTAGTATTTTTTTCATTCTTTTGATAATTTAGCCGTTATCTCACTTGATTTTTGCTCTAAATAATTTAGCTTTTATTTCACATGATTTTTCTTACTTTTGATAATTTAGCCGTTATTTCACGAGTTTTCCTTACTTTTGATAAATTAGCCGTTCGGTCACTTATTTTTTTCATTCTTTTCAATAATTTATCCGTTATTTCACTTGCTTTTTAAAAAATAATTTATCCTTTATTTGACATGAATTTTTTCTTTTAATAAATAAGCTTATCTTTATGATAATTATGATAATTTATCCACGTATGTATTTTCCATTCTTCCACAGAGAAATGCCGTCAGCTTGTGGAATATCTGTATGAGAGAAACACGTTGCCATGCACCTGCCCAGTGCCATGCAGGTAAGATCAGCAATATGGACAAGGATAGTTATTTGAAAGTAGCATTATCGGTTTTTTAGCTCACCTGAGCCGGAGGCCAAGTGAGCTATTGCCATCGCTTTTTGTCCATCGTCCGTCGTGCGTCGTTCGTCCGTGCGTCGTGTGTAAACTTTTAACATTTTCATCACCTTCTTAAAAACGCATGAATAGATTTAACCCAAACTTGGCAGGAGTAATCCTAAGGGGGTTAGAGATTCAAGGGTTCTCAAATGGTACACCTGACCCTCCTGGGGGCCCAGGGACAGAGCCCTAAAAGGCCAAAAGTAGGTAATTTTCAAACATCTTGATCCAGAAATAGTTTAGCTAAGTCACTGTGTGTAGATACCTCTATATGTTTTAATTCATGTACGTATATATTTATTTTATATTCACCAATTTACTTCTTAATATATGTATTTATTTATTTATTTATTTATTTATTTATTTATTTATTTATTTATTTATTTATTTATTTATTTATTTATTTATATTGTCAACTACAGTTGAGCTTCACGGTATTTGCGGACTATTTCTTCCTCTCTGTGGCCTGCAGAACGTTACGAGGTACGTAAATAATACTTGTTTTCATTTAACCCTATTTTAACTGGGCTATTTCAGACCACGTCAATTTGACTCCTCTTAAGATCTCGGCCGCTGATCGCGCGATCGCCGCGAAAATTTACTTGCGCATATAGAGTCAGATGTAAACTACGAGACAATATAGTTATATTTTCAAAAAATGATTTTTTTCCTTCTATTTTTAAGTAATTGATTGTGCAAATAAGTGCATAAAATTATGTTTTGCCTATAACGCGCTTAACATGGGTAGTACAATGCTAATTTTGGTGAAAATAATTTTTCTGCCATTTGTAATAATTATCTACTAAAAATTGCCGTATCAGAATTAATTTCTTATGTATTTTATTGCTTCGTGAATTTCTGATGTATTTCTTTGTTTTTCTATTGTTTTTCCGAGTAAATCTATCGGTGACGCTGTCACAATCATAAATAGCAATCAATTTGAATCAGTAATAACAAAAATGTGCATACATTTATGATTTTTGGCTGTAAACACAATTTGCATTTTGTACACGAAATCACGTTTTTGAGCAATTTTTGGGCTGACATGCATGTATAAAAAGTCGTGCGGCGTCGTAACGGTGTGTCTAATTTTTGCAAAAATTGTCTCAAAAGATGCGCAAAACTTGAAAGTAAAAAGTCAGCGAGCATTGCTGTCAAAACAATTCGCGCGGCGGAATGGTCGCGAAATTCGTCGGGGGGCAACCGTGGAATAGTTCTCTCACGAAGGACACGTTTCATCGCTTGAAAAGCACATAAAATGTTACAAAGATAAAAGATGGAGAGGACCCAATTTTGCCACCCCGAGGGCACTAAAGTTAGAGGCCAATGCCTCTTTTAGGTTCATAATTTGCCTCTTCGTTGAACAAAGTTTTCTTTTTTTGACGTACCCCGGCAGGGGCAAAAATACATAGAATATAAAAACAATAACAAAAAGGAAAAAATCACCTTCAGTGACGAAATTGAGTTTATTTAAAAAAAAAAATCACTTAACTTAGTATGAGTAGGGGCCTACAAACCAAAAGAAGGCATACTAACTTAGAAAAAAATGTCATTTTTTTTGTTACGATGAAATGGGGGAGGGGTAGTGGGCCAAACAGTAGGAGGGCCTAATTTTGCTCCCCCATGAGGACATTAAGATGAGATACCAAATGCCCTTTTTACGCACAAAATGTCCGTTGAACATAATTTATCCAATTTTGTCTTTTTTTGTATTGTAAACATGCCCCGTCAGGGGCAAAAAAGGAGAAAATGAATAGAAAAAGAAAAAAAATCACATAAAATATAATGAATAACAAAAGAGAATCACCTTCAGGAACGAAAACGCGTAGATTAAAAAAGTGTGCCTTTTTTCAAAAAGGGCATCGGAAATTGGGGGGGGGGGCAAGTGCTGCCCCCCGGTTCCGCCGCCCCTGACTTTTGGTATAGAATAATGTACGTTTCGTCATAAGTACACTTTAAATTTCAGCATGGGGTTGATGCAATTTTGGTCTAAATTCGTTTACATGGGTCGAACCACAATGCAATATGCAATGTCAAAGGCCAGATTCAAAGATATTGTTAAAGGGGAGGGGAGGGGGTGGTTGCCGGCCTGCATGTGTTTCGGTACCAACAAAATTAAACATTATATGAAAGAGGTTACAGAAGCCAACAGGAACGCCTCCGTCGGCCTGAAGTATATATTATCATGGTGAATCGTTGAAAGCAGTTATAAAATCTGAATGAATGTCGCCGCTAGTAATGCTATGTGATACTTTACCTAAAAACAATAATAATAATAACATCTTAGTTACCCAAATAACCCTCTTCAGTGACAACACTGTTCTCCCAGAGGACCCTGCTATTATTACCCCTGTTTCCTCCAGGTCCCTATTTGAAACCTAGGTGCATAACAGCAATGTAGATAAATCGCCTTGTTGAAGGACGATATGCGCGCGGTGGGAATCAAACCAAGTCTTTTATGCGTGCAAGGCAGAGAACAATTCACTGCACCATGACACTTCCCTCTAATTGCCGCCGAAAGAGGGCAGGCCAGTCCAAGGACGGCGTCAGGATAAAATCTTAGGAGGGGCGAAAGATCTGTTTTTGCTCGCCAAAATTGTTATCCGCCAAATTACAAACCAAACATCATCCGACAAGTAGAGGGCACGGGGTGGTGACGACCAAAACCATTTTTGGCCCGCCATTTTTTTACCTGCCACGTTACAAACCAAACATTATCTGACAAGCCCCACCCCCCCCCCGCCTGTGCGCGCCCTCGAGCCAGTCTTAATGCCCCACTAAATTTGTCACTGTCGTCAATCACCATCCGTCAGATATAGCAAGTACTGTAAACCCCCCCCCGTCCACACACACACACACACACACACACACACACACACACACACACACACACACACACACACACACACACACACACACACACACACACACACACACACACACACACACACACACACACACACACACACACACACACACACACACACTCACAGTCACACTCACAACGAAGTGTTGTGTGTGTGGCAGCTGTACAAACAATTCAACCAACATCTGGTGCACCGCTCCTATAAAAACGTCATCTGTCCGTTGACATTTATATTAGATATCTAATTAATGACAATGCAATTCATTTACTATCCTAGGAACATCTAGCGACCCAGCTAGCCAGTATAAACAACAAAACAACAAGAATTCTTCAAAACGTCGAACTCACAAGGTAAACGATATTGCTCCTTTAATAGGCCTCTTTAAAATGTTTAGCATTTTTGTTTTACTATTTCATTAAAAAGTTACTTCAAATTATTTAATTTGCAGTAAATGTATGTTTAAATCTCAAGTTACACAAACTTTCAGATTGGTTTGTTGTTAATGATCACTGATCAATATGGATAACATACAATAACACACAAAGTCAAATGGAATAGCATAACCCAGATTATAGGCAGAGGCGTCGATCCTGGGGGGATCCCCCCCCCCCCCCAATAATTTTGACAACTGTAATGCAAATATATATTTTAAGGAGCATTGGGAAGCACTATAAAACCATTAAACATAGCATAGAAATACTATGAAACATACAAAACTGTCAATTTTTCGGCGCGAAAAAAATTGACAAAGCGCGCCGAAAATTTTGGAGATTTTTTCACTTTTGACCCCCCCCCCCCCGATCCAAAATATGGATCGACGCCCCTGATTATAGGCAGTTTAATAAGTTACAGCGAAAAAGATAAAACAAACAGAAGAAAAAAACAACACAACTCTATTGTTTTTGCTTTTACGTTTACAAAACTAGAAATTTAAGCAAGCGTTTCTTCAACCTTTGTAGAAATATCACATCATTTTGTTAGCCAAATGCAGTATATAAAAATGAACTATGAAAATTGATTGTCGCCAAAGACATTGGCGTTGACAGAGTTCGTATCTACATTCATCTTTTGGCCATTGCGACTTTTTCCCCAGAGCCGAGGTTTAATGCCAATTCGTTATAATAAGGCTGGAGATATATTGTTTGCTTCTATTCATACAGGAAAAATGTTGCTAGTCTGGTTATATACTTCGAGCAGTTAAACTACGAACTAAATCAACAAGTTGCTAAATACACGGTAAGATATCGATCCCATTGATGAGATTCACAAGTGATATCCGTGTTCTTCCTTACCTTAGTAGTAGTAGTAGTAGTAGTAGTAGAAGTAGTAGTAGTAGTAGTAGTAGCAGTAGTAGTAGTAGTAGTAGTAGTGGTAGTAGTAGTAGTAGTAGTGGTAGTAGTAGTAGTAGTAGTAGTAGTAGTAGTAGTAGTAGTAGTAGTAGTAGTAGTAGTAGTAGTAGTAGTAGTAGTAGTAAGTAGTAGTATGGTAAGTAGTAGTAGTAGTAGTAGTAGTAGTAGTAGTAGTAGTAAGTAGTAGTAGTAGTAGTAGTAGTAGTAGTAGTAGTAGTAGTAGTAGTAGTAGTAGTAGTAGTAGTATCCTTGTTATTATTTGAATAAATTATTTTTGCACGTCGCCCAAGATCAATATTTAACAGTTTGGCTCTCGACGCTGGATAAACACTAAACTTCGTGCTTAGTGCTTAGTGCTAAACACAGCGGCTCATAAAAGCACTTAGTTTAGTGTTTATCCAGCGTCGAGAGCCAAATTGTTAGTTATTATTATTACTATTGTTATAATTATATTCGTATTGTTACTATCATATGATGAGGTCGTATGCCTGGGTGTCATAGATAAAAATAAATCCTGTTTTTATTTGGTATACGACTTTACCGTCAGGGCAGGTGCTTCCAGCTTTGTAGAGGCAGTACTTCCCTTCCGGCCACTCCATGTCCCAATCGCTGCACTGCTCCTGCGTTTTCATGCAGAAGTTTTGTTGCATGTTGTCCTTGTACAGAGGCCCGGCCAAATGAATGTTACTGGACCAATAATTATCGGGGAAGCTATCCTCGGTGTCCTGTCGATGAAGTACAACAAATAACATAAATAAACACAACAAAGAAGGAACCCCCTCCACCTCCTTTTAAAAATACCATACCGAAAAGGTTTTGCGCAAAATAAGTGAGCAGGAGTGTTTCTGCATTCATTGACCAATTTATGCGAGAAAAATGTGATTGTTCCGTCAAGTCATGCATGAGTGAGCACATATTAAAGGCAAACATGTCATTTAAAAAAAAAATTAACAAGGGTCATTTGGGGGGATTTGTGGTACAGGATTGTGACAAATTCTGTTTCTGGTGAATGATTAAACGCTATTTTATGTTTTGTCTTGTGTCGGTTACTATACTGATCTGCGTAAGGTATGCATTTTGGAGCCTTCACTGAAAAAAGCCGGGGTGTTAAATTTAACACCAAAAATCTTCCCGACTGCCCTTGGTGTTAAGTATAACATTCTTTTTTGTTTTGAAAGTAATAAGTTTGGTGTTAAAATAACACGCAGGGTGTTGAGATTTAACACCATATCTAGTATCTATAACTATCAACCCTATGACGTCACACTTCGGTATTACGTATGGAGTTATGAATAGCTACAATCAGGTGCGGCGCTAGGGTAAAAACTTAGGAGGGGCGAATAATCTGTCGGGAAATTTTTGCCTGCCAAAAAAAAATTCAAACGAAATTACAAGCCGAACATCACCAGACAAAGCTGGGGGGCGCGGGGGGGAGGCCGACGACGACCAAAACATTTTTGGCCAGCCATTTTTTTTACCTGCCCATTCAACATCATCCGACAAGCGGGGGGCAGGAGGTCGATGACGACCAACACCAATTTTTGCCCGCCAAAAAAATTACCATCGAAATGAACGGTAAAATCCTCATTATTTTCATTACGTTGAAAAAATAGGGGCGGCCGCCCCCTTCCCCCCCCCCCCCGTGGCACCGCCCCTGGGTACAATCTACCTGAAATCTCGATCCCTCGTGGAATTTGAAATCTGGACTCTGCGGGCATCCTTCCACCGGTTTTGGCACGCCGTATACTCCCAACGGCCAGGTGATCGGAATTTGAACTAGGGGATCTACGGAGAGAACCATCGAAATCAATAGACCAGTTAAATAAGTGATTCAAATTTACGGATGTTTCTTCCCTGGGCACCTATTAAAAGCCCACTGTCATGACAATGGAAAAACGCCCTCTTTTGACTCTAATCTTAAAATTGGGGCACTAGTGCTACCCATAATGCAACGGAAAAATCCTGATGGTGTGGTGAAATAGAGCATTTGTTTTCCTCATGCTAACTGTAGACTATGGAACTACAACAGTCCATTTGTGAGTATGTGCCTGTATCTGAAGACTAGTTCTCATTCTCACAGTGGTTGAGTTGACCCTTGACAGTGGGCCTTTAACGGTAAGTAGTAAGTAGCATGATTGAGAGAAGTCCTCAACTCAACTTGGGCAGAAACTATTCTAGAATCAAGTAAACTATGCGAGGATTCAGCTGTGAAAATCTTTTGGTCAAACGTTGACTCCTTCAAATAACTAGTGGCAGTATCCCTTATGGCAGGCAACACTGTCATGTAGCTTTCTATGGGATTTATTTTTCTCGGGCCTCGAGAGAAATAAAATACTGGTATGTTAATGCTTGATTCTCCTTAATTAAACAAATCAAAGACAAATCCTTCCAGCTGGAAGATCCACCCCAACTGGTGTATAGCTAGTATATGATTCAACTCATTTGTTTCTTTAGGTATTTTCAATTGTTCCTAATCATGTCATTAACCTTTAACGAGCTAAATATTTCATTGGTCTTGGAAATATAAAAATCTTTGGTCCGTCGGATCTTGGGTCTATCGGATCTTCGGTCTGTAGGGGTTTCCTTGTTCAGTCATTGTTTATACGTGCATTGCACATGTATGGGCCTGAAATGTATTCCAGGTAATTCAAGCTCTGCTTTGAAGGATTGCCTAACCTCCATCGTTTATTTAATTTGTCAATACTTTTAAGCTGTGTAATATGTTTTTGATTTTATGTATTTGATTTTAAATTTGAATGTTAATTTCTAAAAAGTTGAAAAAAACATTATGATCACGACCCATCCAGAAAAAAAACATGGATAATCCCCTGGAGCACTGTGTTCATATGTAATAGTTCCATGATAATTAAAAATTGCTGGCAAACCTCTGAAATAATTTATTTCATTTATATCCTTGCCTTCTGCCCGGGACCGGAGTCTCCAAATGGGATAAGTGATGAGCGCCCTCTTCATGTTCAGTCGAACAATGGCCAATTTGCTTCTCCAGTTCGAGCTACAGAAACCATCTTTCTGATACTCCGGCAGGTGCGACCAGAACATGTTCTGTGATCAGAAATACAGAGATTACTGTAAATTATTTGGCACATAGCTGCTAAAATACAGGATCAAAGATTGTAAACCCTTTTGCCACCTGTTTGTGCATTTTGATTAAACTATTGAGTTTCTTAGTCAGTATTATTTGGTGTCAATTTAGGTTAGTTTGCTTTGAGCATTTGAGTTTATAATTTTGATATTATTAGGCCCTTTTTGAAATGTCCCGTGTTGTGACAGAAGCTTCTCGGCATGTTAAAGAATGTGTGTATTTCATTAAGTCTTTCCAGTTACGGGCTCATGCTGTGACCTGGTAGGGCCTATTATAGTTCCTACCTTGCTAATGGGATTTTTTTTTCTCCAAAATTGAGTTCCATGCGCCATTTCTACCTACGGGCTGCATAGCCTGAGCTGAGTATCGCACTAATAACAATTAATAAATTAAATAATCAATACCAAAAACGTTCGACTGGGTTGCATTCGATGGGTATGCTTTCTCAATCCCACCACCATTGTATACAATGCCTCATGCATTAATGTACTACCCAATATGATCAGCAATAAAAATGGGGCGAAATCAGATATGTACAAGGCCTTCTGACCTTTGACCTCGAAAACGTAATCAAACCACTGCTCCATCATAGTATTGACCCACGTTTGATTGAATTCCGATCAGCAGTTAAGTAATTCTGTAAATATCACAAACCAGATGTGCATGAGGCTGTATGACCTTTGACCTTTCAAGTCAGAAAACTAATGAGTTCAATGTTTGGTCATACTACATACTTGACACAAGATTCAATAAAATCCGATGAGCAGGTTTTTTTTAAAAGTTATGGTGTTAATGGGCTGAAATAAGATTTACAAGCCCCATGACCTTTGACAGTTGACTTTTAAACTCCAAAATTTAATCAATTCATTGTTGCCTCATAGTACATACTTGACCCAATTAGTTTCACCAAGATTCGATCATCCATTATCAATAAGTTGGAGACGATTTGATTTCAATAATATACACATCCTCCATATACTTCAGCATAAGATATCTCGTATTTAGTCCCCAACAAGTTAAAGTATCGCGCTAACAAGAATGCAACAGACACACGGACGCAGTCAAGACTAACCGAGCACATGATGCCTCCGCACCGACTTTCGATGCGGAGGCATTAAAACTGGATTGTTCCTTTACCTGAAAGATCTCATCGGCCCGTATCAGGCTTACATCAATCGGTTCGGACAGGTCTTCGTTCCCGTTGTAAGTGGTCACGATCTCGCTGTTGAACGAAGTTTCCGACGTGATCGACTTCGAGTACGTCTCGACATTCACCCCGATGGAAGCCGAATAGTCCAGGAATTTTCCGCCCATATATATACTGGTTTCGAACTAGTTTGGATAAGTTTAAGGGAATGATAATGATAAAAGGAAGTTAACAATCAGCTTGAATGGAAATGGTTTTCTTCAGTTGTTCAAATAAATTGGTAAAGAAATGTCTTTTACAATGTTCATATTTCAACTAATTTGGGGTTATTTCTGCCATGAACTCTTTCAACAGCGTATGAAATTTAAGTAAACAATCTAGAAAACTTGTGTCAAGCTTCTTCAAGTATGAATGTTGTGCTGTGTGTGTATGTGCGTGTGTGTGTGTGTGTGTGTGTGTGTGTGTGTGTGTGTGTGTGAGTGTGTAGTGTGTGTCGTGTGTGTCGTGTCGTCGTCGTCGTGTAGTGTGTGTGCGTGTGCGTGTGTGTGTGTGTGTGTGTGTGTGTGTGTGTGTGTGTGTGTGTGTGTGTGTGTGTCTGTCTGTCTGTCTGTCTGTTCGGTCGCGCGTGTGTGTATTGGAGGGTTACGTAGGCAAAACAAAAGCGGAAACTTGTTTAACGAAATGAAGCTCA
>JZLH01S0621963.1:3583-19505 GCA_001188425.1 Eucidaris tribuloides | reverse complement strand
GCGCAAAATAAAAAATAGGATCACGCAAAGCGTGCTGCAAAATAAGTGCATTTTTTAGTGCCTTGCGCTGCTAATTAAACATAATTTTTCAATTTGTCAGGTTTTTTTTTGGGGGGGGAGGGGGAGGGTGACAAATTATGTTTGCCCAATATATTCACTAGCGTGATAATAAAATGTCACAATTTTCGGCGCGATCAATACGGGATAGCATTTTTTTTTTTTGCGTGAGGCGCACCGCAGAAATGAATATTGTGAAAGTTTAATGGTTTTGTATAGTGCTTGCGCTACTTTTTAAACATATTCTTGCATTAAGTATTAAGAATTTGTAAATATTTGAATGGGGCAAAAATATCAAAGAAGTACAAATTTTTGGCGCACTCGGCGCGCAAAATTGCAACAATATACTATATGCTAATAATTTTTCCCGCAAAGCGCGCAAAAAAATGAACATGGTTTTAAGTTTAATTGTTTTGTAGTGCCTTGCACGGGGTTTTTAAACATACATCTTTTCAATTTGTCAGTTTTTGGGGGGATGGGGAAGCAAACCATTGTGTTTGCCCCAATATTTTCAGTGGCGTGGCAATAAAATGTCACAATTTTCAGTGCACTTCGCGCGAAAAATAAGCTCGCGCCAAGCGCGCCGCAAAATTGAAGATTGGGTATGTTTTATTTGTTTTAGTGCCTTGCACCGCTTTTTAAACCTAGATATTTAAAATGTGTCAGTTTTTTTTTTGGGGGGGGGGATCAAACAATATGTTTACCCAATATTTTCACTGGCATGATAATAAAATGTCACAATTTTCGAGGCGCTCAATTTTCTGAGAGCAATCTTTGGCGTGAGGCGCAAAATTGAATATTGTGAAAGTTTAATGGTTTTGTACTGCCTTGCGGTACTTTTTTAAACATATTCTTGCATTAGGTTTTGAGAATTTTTCAATTTTTGAATGGGGGCCAAAGTAACAAAGGTGTCCAAATTTTCGGCGCGCTCCGCGCGCAAAATTGCAGTATTATATTTGCTAACAATTTTTTTCGCAAAGCGCGGAAAAAATGGAACATTGTGTAAGTTTAATGTGTTTTTTGAGCCTTGCAGAGCTTTGTACAATTTTGTCTTTTTTTTGGGGGGGGGGGTGGGGCAAAACAACATGTTTGCCCCAATATTAGTGGCGTGATAATAAAACGTCCCTATTTTCGGCGCGCTCCACGCGTAAAATTGCAATGTAGGCTAACAATTTTTGTTGCGCGCGAGGCAAGCCGCAAAATTGAATATTGTAACAGTTTAATGGTTTTCAGGCCCGTAACCAGGCGGGGGGGGGGGGGTTCGGGGAGTTCCCCCCGCGGGCAACAAAAGGTCAGCTCGGTAAAAAAAAAAAACTAAAATGAAAGTCACAGAAAAATCACGGCACCCTCGAAGGTGCGGTTAATCCATTTTTCGGATGAGGGGGGGGGGGCAATATTTCATTGGAGTGGTAATGCGTTGCCCTATTCTTGCATGACGATTTAAGAATGATTCAATTTGTCAATTTTTTTGTTGGTGGGTGGGGGGCAAAAGTAAGAAAAATGTCAAAATTTTCGGCGCGCATAAGTGCAATAATACACATGCTGATAATTTTTTTTGCAAAGCGCGCAAAAAACTTGAACATTGTGGAAGTGTAATGGTTTGGTACATGAAGTGCTTTGCGCCATTCTTGCATTACGTTTTAAGAATGATTCAAATTGTCAGTTTATTTGTAGGGGGCAAAAGTAAGAAAAATGTTCAAATTTTTGGCGCGCTTTGCGCGCAAAATTACAGTAATATATATGTTAACATTTTTCTCGCAAAGAGCGAACCCCCCCCCCGAACATTGTAAAGGTTTAATGGTTTTGTAGTGCCTAACGTTGCTCGTGAAACATATAATTTTTTAATTCGTCATTTTTGGGGTGGGGGGGGGTGAGGAAGGGGGGAGCAATACAATATGTCTGCCCTAATATTTTCATTGGCGTGGTAATATAGAATAATACAATTAATGGTTTTCCGGTGCTTGCGCTGCTTTCTAAACGTATAATTTTTCGATTTATCAGTTTTTTAGGGAAGCGGAGCAAAACAATATATTTGCCTCAATATTTTCATTGACGTGGTAATAAAAATAATTTCAAAATTTTCGTGTTTAATGGTTTTGTAGTGCCTTGCGCTATTCTTGCGTTATATTTTAAGAATTTTGCAGTTTTTCAACTTTTTATTAGGGGTATAAGTAAGAAAAACGTCACGTTCTACTTTTGGGGTGATCCCTCACTCGCCCTCCCCACATAAGAATTTGCTACTCTTCGAGCATATAGGTCTAAATATAAAATGTGGTTATTCTGGCATTAACTAGATATTGTGACAAATAGAAATGTGCCCCCCCCCCCCAAAAAAAAAAAAATAAAAATAAAAATCGTCTAATACGCAAAAATTGTAATGATCTTGCTAATTGAAAGTATATATTTTTATATTTTTTTAAGGTAAAAGTGCAAATATTATTTGTTTAATTAACCAGAATAATGAATTAAAAATGGATGAAATATTCGGATTGATTTGTCACTAAATGGAGCCAAAAATATAGATTTTCAAAGGTGAAAATGCATTTTTTCTTACCCTGGGACCCTGGGAGGGGAAACCCTCTCCCAGACCCTCCCAAAGCTTTCCCAACTCGTTCCTTCGCTTTAAGTCGGTCCACATGTCTGCCCCCCCCCCCCCATTAAAAAATCCTGTTTACGCCAGTGAGTGGGACAAAGGCCAAGTAGAATTAAATACGTTTGTCACGTTTTAAGGTCTTTTTCATCTCAGTGACTTATGTTCTGTTCGAATCAAGCACATGTAAAACACAATCTACTGAAAACGACAAGCTATATGCTGTTTGCTATTTGGAGGAAATCATACTGCCGTTATACCTGTGAGAGGTAGGCATCAAAACGCTGTTTTGGGGGCTCAAATTGAAAAAAAAAAAATCCCTGCTCTGGAAGGGGGGGGGGATATTCCCCCGCCCAGAACCTCCCCCGCTCGGTCGCTTCGCGACCTCGCACAAGGTCCTTTCACACAGATATTTGAGAGCGCCCTCCCCCCCCCCCCCTCTCAAAAAAAAAATCTGAAATCTGGTTACTGGCCTGGTTTTGTAGTGCCTTGCGCTACTTTTTAAACATATTCCTGCATTACTTTTTTAAGAATTTGTCAATTTTTGTAATAGGGGACAAAAGAAACCAAGATGACCAAATTTTTAAATAATTTTTCGCGTAAAGCCACTTTATCAACACGTTCTGCATGGAGGATGATCCCTATATTTGGCATCAAGGTCAGCTTGCTACAACTTCTGTAAACTGTTTAATCTTCACATGATCAACCACTCACACGAACAGGAACGGGAAAACACACCTTTTCACATAATGACTTATAGAAAAAGAAAGAAAGAAGGAGAAGAAGTGGAGTAATATGAAAGATAGATAGATAGATAGATAGATAGATAGATAAATAGATAGATAGATAGATAGATAGACAGATAGATAGATAGATAGATAGATATAGATAGATAGATAGATAGATAGATAGATAGATAGATAGATAGATACATACATACATACATACATACATACATACATACATACATACATACTAGATAGATATATTATCAGCACCCCCGGTGAAAAAATCGTTCCCAGGGCCCTGCTGATTTAATACACAAATCTCTTTTAATTTTATTGCCAATTTCCTTTCTTTTCATGTTGTTAAACTATCTTTGTTAACATTATGAAAAATATCTCATTCCAAACCTTTAATTCACAAAACAAAATAGGTAAATTCATGTTGTTGTTGTTGTTGATGTTTTGGAGAGTATTCATCCAGCTATCTTCCTCCTTCTCTCAACTCCATACTATAATGCATTGTTGTAATTCCCGTTGCTTTTTGATTTAGTGGGTCGTTATATGTCGGGTGGATCTGCACTCTGGGCACCTTGTCCGCCGTCGTGTACGGGACGTGGGCTTCTCACGATCGACGTGCCGCGCAGATGAAAGCGGTGGCCTATCTCACCTTTCATCGCGTGGCTATGGGGAGTCGGGATTGCATGGATCATCCTGGCGTGTCTTAATGGTTATGGAGGTAAGACCTCTTGAACGGAAGGCGGTATTAAATGAAAAGCTGCTTTCAAAGTGTCCATTTTCCATATAATATGATTTTTTTTGCCAAAATCCATACGATTTCTGAAGCTCTTTAAGGTGTCAAAAAAAATAATAAAATTTTGAAAAAAAAGCACGTAGTCAAACAATCCAAAATGTGACCCCTTTCTAAACAACTTCGGAGAGAAACTTTTATATGTTTCTACCTAACCCTTCCTTATTTTTACCAAACAGAATCCTTGATTTATTTCGGATTATAAAAAAATCACAAACTCCTCTTCTGAACCTTTTACTTCACATATTGTACTTGTCAAGATTATATTCAAACATTCTTCCTTCATCTATCCCCTAAAATTATGTCAAGAGTGTCGTTTCTGAAACATACGGATTGTTATAATTATCAGCAATAATTATTATCAATGTTATTTCTTTTGTTTTCTTCTCATACGTCGTCTTCTTATTTTTTTTCTTCTTTTTAATAGTACTAGTAGTTGTAGAGGTATAAGTAGTGATAGTAGTAGTAGTAGTTCCGGTACAATCGTTGTAGTAGTAGTAGTAGTAGTAGTAGTAGTAGTAGTCCGCCTACTAATGGAAGTGGTATTATCAGTGTGTTAATGTTATGCAAAGAGGAAGGGGGATATTCAATTTGTCTGTTAACATAGGTAGGCCTATCCTGAAATTTCAATTGCTTTTGGTGGTGGTTGAGGCGGGATCGGCTATCGGCAATATCGCAGACAAGTTGGCTCAATGACCAAAGCTAAGTGATCAGATATTGTGTATACAAACCGGGAAAAATAATGACTGTGAAATATCTAAAATGCACAAAGATGTATAGAATTATGATAAACCACCAAAATGATAGATCGTCGATGGTAAGAACTTGCAGAGGAATATTCCTAACGAACTGTTAGATCTAGAACATCTTTCTAGTATAGCTAGTTATATATATATATATATATATATATATATGTATATATATATATATATATACATATATATATACATATATATATATATACATCTGGTTATATCTGTCTATCTTAATGTAGAGTGCTCAATACTGTAGAAGTAGAGCGTAGTATACATATAAGACTACGCAGACTCTCCTTGTCGTTACTTGGAGTTTCACGCGTTAAGTGATCATCAGGAGTCGTCTGATGATCGCTTAACGCATGAAACTCCGAGTAACGACAAGGAGAGTCTGTGCAGTATTGTATATATATGTATTTTTTTTTTCTTTCTAATTTTCACTCTGTTTTTGACATAGGTCCCGTCGGTGTTCTTCTGGATTGGAGTTTTTGGATTCCATTAGCAAGGCTCACCTACTGCGCCTACCTCGTCCACCGTATTGTCATATTCAGCGTCCTTTTCAGCAACAAGCAACTTTTTCATTTCGACTGCATATCTATCGTAAGTTTTCTTGAGAAAAATTGTGGACATTATGAAAACAACTGCAGGGACTGATAAATATCAATACGCAAAGTAAATATAACTCATTGTAAGGTGAAAAATGGTGACAATGATGATTTAAAGCACTTGTCCGTTAACTTTTTAAGCGTTGTTTATTAATCTCTACCAAAGAAACACACGCACTCAAACATACAAGCAATGCACACACACACACACACACAAATTTCTATATTATTAGGTTACAGCGAATACACGTCTAATAAACGAAACTGAAAATGTATAATGTTAGGAATTTTCCTTAAAGACTCTGCCAATGATTTGCACATCCCGACCAAAAAACCTAATCGTTTATAATTCAATAAATTCAATGCGTTAATGTTTTAAATTTATCAGCTAATTTGGAGATTGTTCCGATACTATACTGTATTACCAAAAGGTGGGGGAAATTATGATATGTAATTTATAGAAAACTGTCGTTTTGTTTCATTGAATGTTTTAAAGTATTCAGCAAATATTGATTTCTTGCATCCTTGCACCAAATACAAAATAAAGATTAAGAAAATTGATAAAAATGCCACCTGTACGTATACAAAGCGTGTCAGTAATTTTGTAGGGACAAGTAATACATGAAATAATTGTTGTCGATCTTTTTATACCACTGAAATTTATTTAAAAGTGCCAAATAGGATATTGCGGAAGAGACACGTTATGAATCAATGACGAATAAGCACGGCGTCATAACTGTTAATATCAATGACATATTTTTCCTTTACATCTTATAACAGAGCTACTTCTACGTGGGAAATATCGTATTTTCCTACGTTTCAGCCCTGATTCTGTCGTTGACAATGGAGGGACCGTTCATGGGTCTGGAGAAAGTGATGTTTGGAAAATACAAGCCGTCTTAATCTCGAGAATCGAACAACACAAACGGAGATTGGAAAGCGAATCTAGCTTACGGCCTTATCGCAGTACACCAATCATCACTCATTCCTTTAAGTCTGTTATGAAGGATGTGTCTGTGAAATCTGAAGATCAGTAATTACCTAGAATATAAAAAATGGTAAAACCAATTGCAGTTCAGTATACTAAGTCGCAATTAAGCCAGGAATTATACTTTAATATGCAAGGAACTTTTTCGCTACAAATCAAAGTCTAATGGTTAGTATTCTAGCTCTTATAGTTGCTAAATGTTGTCAGATGTTATTCCTTCGCTAGTCATGACTCGCTAGTCATAGGGACCACTACTCATAAGGACTAGTAGTTCATAAGGACCGCTATTCATATCATGTAATTTACAATACCTGAAGGGTTGCAATTCATTAAGCCGAAAGAGGGTCATTATTATAAGAAGGACACGCCTTCTAATCAAAGATGGCAGCCTTCGCTCACTATTATTGTGATATATCCATTGCAAAGAAAAGTTACATGGAAGTAAATTTTAGGATATTCACAATAGTAAACGGCCATATTCTTGTGAAAGAATTTAATTATAGTTTGGATGGAACCTGTTCAAATATGGGGCATATGCTCAGTAGTTATAATAATGTCTTTGTGGTTTTTGTGGTAAATTCTATGAAATGTGAAATCAATATTCATAGATTTACGATTATGAACATGAAAATATGAAATATGAAATCTACAAAGTGCAATGTGATATATGAAATATGTTTTTTGAAATATGAAATATGAAACTTTACTGTTTCAAAATGTATTATTTCTGTTTTGAGGGGCAAATTGATTTGTTATTTTAGTTAATTGGTAATTCATAATCACTTTGTCATAATGAGTCGTCGAAAAGTGGAAATGTGAACACGTACATCCAGTGACGTCACAAACGTCACCCGGTGATGTCACAAACGTCGGAGGATAGGTACAAACAAAGTTAATCTGGAGAAAACGAAGACAGAAATGACGTCATCCGCTCTAAATAGATCATGACACTTCAAAAAAAGGCTCAAAATAACCAGTTTCGTCAAACCCTAAATTACAGAATATAGAAAACAAAGACAATGGCAATACGGGCCCAAATGAGAAGCCCCGGAACTCAATGGGAGGCTTTTCTTTATTGATTTATTTATTATTATTATTTTTTTTGGGGGGGGGGAGCAGGGAGGGGGTTTGTTCGATTTGTACTGTTAATCAACTTCTTTCATGATTTTGAACAGTTTCTATAGGGTAATAGTATGGACCTGGTATTATTCTAAACCAGCTAGTGCAAGGCACGAATTCAACAGAATGTGACTGACATTGCATTTTTATTTAATAATATATTGGTTACAAGGACAAGGAAAGAAACGAGTACAATTTAAAAACTGAAATGCTCTCTCAAAATTCAAAAGGGCCAAGATGTGACCACACTTTCAAAATGTTGCAGTTAACCTGTTAACGCGTTGAATCAGACACTTAATGTTGAATTCAATTGGATAAAAGGTTGCATATAACTTGAAGGAAGTGTTGTTAAATAAGTGTGGTCACTCCTTTTCCGTTTTAAATATTGAAATAACATTTCCGTTTTAGAGTGTAATGCGTGTGTATGGACATAACTAATTGGCAAACGACAAGAAAAAAACGCGGATAATCTCTAAAAGATGTTGGATTCCGTCACAATAAGATCGCTGGAAGTATCGAGGAATTAGAATCAGGGGTTAAATTGGACTCCGATTGTACGTCACACGATAATATCGATTACGCCATGAGAAGATTTATTCACACAGACACACAAAAAGATGCACACGTACAAAGATACACACGCGCGCACACACACACACACACACACACACACAACACAACACACACACACACACACACACACACACACACACACACACACACTCATTCACGCACACACATGCGATTCAAATAATTTTCACGCTGCAGTTTTGTCATTCAAACGAGTTCTCATGATTAAGGACATTGTTATCCGAACTTGAATTAGTAAAGTCGTAATAATACATCAAATAGAACCATGTATAGGTTTATACAGTGTGTCCCAGAAAAAAGGAACCGCAGAATGATGAAGATAGTTCAATATTTTAAACAAACAAGTATGAAAAATAAGTTGTGCATGGTGAAAAGCATATTTTTTCCTCTTTCATTTGATACGGTCACAGAGATTCCCATTTACGCATGCGCTGAGCAAAGACAATAAGAAGAACACTAGGTATAAATCATTTGCACGAGCAAATTTGAAATTCAAACTTTATGCTTGAATGTATTCTGAGTATTTTCACATTGAAGGGCACCATTGCAAAAGCTGATTTTATCTTCTTTCATATGATACCACATTTGTAAAAGTAAGCGTTGCATCAGTGAGAAAAGACAATTTGAAATGAAATGCCTTTCAAAAATGTTCAAAATGCATTCATTAACAGTTTTCTGGAATTGACAGCCAGCAAGCAATAAATTACCCTTGCGAACATGACTCGGAGCTTATTGTTGTGTCGCGAGCCGAAGATATTTGTGAAGTCAGCCGTGCGGAATCGTATTGTTGTGCTCGTCTCCTCGTTATCAAATTTTATTCATTTAATTAAATCCGCCGAAACGGCTATGTTTTAATTTTACTTGTTCTCTCCGACAACAGGTAATTCATTTTTACAGCTCGAGCGTGTCCATATGAAAGAGAAAATTCTGTAATTTTTAGCGTCATGGCTTTTATTTTTAAAAAAACGAATCACATTTTTTACCATGAAAATTGCACTCAAAGATGGAATATGTCGCGTGCCAATGAAATCGTTGGGTAGCACCAATATTCCATTTTGTTTTAGTGTAATTATGCGGTGAACGGATTAACTAAAAAGTAATGTATGCAAAGGAAAGAAGAGGAACAAGCTCTTACAGTCTTACCTAAGGTTTATTGAAGAAAACTATTCATTATGATAGAATATTTTTGCGATGAAATCCGGTTTCCTTTTTTCTGGGACACACTGTATAACAAGATTTCACGTGTTTATTACTGATAGTTTTTCATTATGTACATTACAAATATCAAATCTTTGTATACATCATTGTCATTTCGGCGTGGATGTTTAATAAAATGACACTTAATCGAATTATTTGTCTTATAGTGTGTTTGATTTAGCGTTCACCCATTCCTTTTACAATTCAGTCTGAATGTCAAATTAATATGTCCGTTTAGATAGAAAAACACAGACAATGCACTATGATAACGGTTTGAATTACAAACCAAGGTTACTATTCTACGATCATTCAATGATGTTCACACGAAATCCACCACCAATTATTTGACCACTACCCTGTACAAATATGGCAAATATTGCAACTAATATTTACACAATGTCAAACTAAAACTAAAACATAATAATAAATAAAAAATAGAAAATACATACAAAATAAATGAAATGGCTTATTAATTTTGTAAACACAAAGATGATTATATTTCAATTGCCAAAATGTTTAGCAAGTGATAGTGGAAATACGATTAAGAAAACCAATTCGTTATTAAAATAATGAAAGAATCAAACGAACAAAACCATACACACCGTAATATTCATCACATCATCAATTGATCATTTTACCAATTTAAGTGTAAATATCGAACAAACAAAGCTACTATATCATTACAATATTTACCAAATCATCATTAGAACATTTCAACGAATTAAACTTAAATATCAATCAAACAAAGCTCTACACACAATCTTAACATTAATCAGATCACCATTTGATCATTTCAACGATTTAAGTTCAACCGGCTAAAAAACACCATTTCAATTATTGTCAAATCATCGTTTGACCATTCTGTCAATTGAAGTTGATTTTATTTCATAGCATAAAATGAAGCTAACTATGTACAATGACATAAAGGAAACGTTAAATTGTTCCATTAACGGAGCGAAGGGGCTGTTCCACGTACGTATTAATTTTTATCAAAATGTATCCCATTTGGTAAACTGAGACTTCTTTCCCCTATTCGATTTACGCTTTGCCGCTAAAACGGTGTTATCGTTGATATCTTCCCCCAAAATTGGGTCTCCGCTGTCTGTTGACGGTGTTGTAGCCTCCTCGTCTTTGGTCTGTGTCTTTTAACGACGGCACAGCTCTTCTCATCTCGCAGGATTGCTTACAAACGTTTCTAGAATATTCATTCGTGCCAGAGCTTTGATAAAATCATCGCTTCCAACCTGAATGTAACCTCAACATTCGCGAATAATGTCAAATATCATGTCGCAGACATTGTATCACCTGTTTATTAATAAAGAACTGTACAGCTGAAGTCCAACCGATACCAGGATGTCCTTCCATTTTGTCTAGCAACTGCGTGGCTATTGTGCATTCGACATGGTCCATGGATAATACGTGTCGGGTTATGCTGCTTCAAAATGTAGAGGGCGGCGTTACGTATTACGTTAAATACGAGTTGGTCTTTTAGTTGAGTCGGTCACCTTCAAAACTGTTGTAGCAATCAAATGACTAAAGTAGTTAGTTCCAAAATATGCTTAAAGTAAATTTGTACCAAATAAGTGATATTTTTCTAATTGCTGACCTTCACCACTTCCACCGTCATTGTCGTAGATTATTAGAATATACTCCACCCCCCCCCCATAAAAAAATGAAAAAGACAAAATGTAGGTGCTTCACTCTTCTTCCATTTGTCTTTCTTTATATTTTGGTGGATTTTCAGTAAAAAAAGGGGGGGTTGATAGCTTGTTTTCTTTGTTTTCATAACCCTTATAAATTTTATCGATTTGTATTTATTCATTAAATGCCGTAAAATTAAACTCTATGGAAAATATACGTTCCACTTCAACAAAAAAATGGGGTTTTCAAATGAATCATGAATAAGTCAATAGATCGATACAATTTAATGTTGGCTTTCAACACTTCTTGTATTGACAGAATGTATCAAATCCCCCTGCTGATAGTCACAAGAATTTCCGCTGGTTATGTAACGTTGTTTTCCAAAATTCCAAAGTCTAGATCTTAACTGACCCATTAAGTTCGATCCAACCTATTAAGTTCGATTCAACCTTTGGAGTTCGATCTAATCTTCAAAGTCTACTCTCGTTTGTTTATACGATGAAAGGGCGTAGAGGAATCATAACATTTACAAATTAACCCTTAATATACCATCTGTACTATTATATTGCCCAAATACTGAATTGTTTTCTTGGCAATTCGTTCATCCTTGAAAATAAACTACTTAACACGGGACACATTCCCAACCACAAGGTTTAGAATGTTTAGCGATGATCAAAATGATTAGAGTTTGATTGACTCGTTTCTGTGACTGGGTCCAAAGGTACCATAGTGAAAGAAAATTACACTGATGACATTTTAAGGCACTGCAGTCACTGCAGAAACCCCTTGTGAATTCCACCTTATTTGCTTTTATTAGTTAGGTATATTTTTCCAAAATGATTACGAGGAGCCTTTGGAGACTAGCTTCCCAGCGTTTTAAAATTAAAATGGTAAATAACAGATTTTGGGAAGAAATCCCGCGCAACGTGGTTCACCAAATACCCTTCTTATAAAAATATACATTGGACTCATATAGTTACGTAAATTTACCCTGTAGTATAGTGGTATAAACCATATCGCACACTGGAGACAGCCACCTGTTGTATATTCGCTCATTTGCTACCATGTCCGTATTCAGAC
The DNA here is from genome assembly GCA_001188425.1 of Eucidaris tribuloides. NCBI lineage: Eukaryota > Metazoa > Echinodermata > Echinoidea > Cidaroida > Cidaridae > Eucidaris > Eucidaris tribuloides. The sequence goes on along the minus strand of JZLH01S0621963.1, from coordinate 7,349 downwards.
ATTCGCAGACGGACTCGGACAGGGTGGGCGCTTAATTCGGAAAAACGTTAGCAGAATTTATTAAGAGAATCAGCTCTTATACAGTATGGAGTGCCGAAGTTTGATCGCAAACATATACAGATATCTCCAATGTATCCGTACCGAATAGACGGATGAATATGAAAATCCCTTACGTGAATTATAATGGTTAAAACATGTTCTCAATCCACCAAGCTGACCGGGAATGTAATAACTCGCAGTGCGCGTGTACAAGGTGACCCAGAAATTTCTTCAACAACATGAGCAAAATGTCATTAGTTGTTGTTTTATTTGTTAGAACATTCTTTTCCTGATAAAATGATACCACAATAATTGATTATGAGTAAGGCGTTTTAATCATAATGGTCATTTTCTCTGAAGCAATGTCATTTCCGGAATTTGTTTCTTTCTGAACTTCAGCAAACCTCGGAACACAAAAAAATATCTCACGTTACGACGTGCAATGGAATAAGCGGGAAGACAATGGTAAGCTATGGCTTACATTGTCATTGTGGCTTGCTCATTTTATGGCACGTCGTTACGCGAGAATATTTCGGGGCTCCGATCATCACTGGAGTTGAAAAAAATTGCAAATATAGAAATGACATTGCCTCAGAAAAATAACACCTTAATCAAAATCAATGATCATGGTATCGTTTTGTTGGAAAAAGAACGTTCTTACCCATGAAATAATCACCAAAGACATTTTAAGGATAATGTTGAACAAATTAACGATCGCAAGTGAAGTATTCTTTCTGGGCCACCCTGTATAGCTTGCACTCCCCCCTCCCCGCCACTCGCCATATCAGGGATAGGCCTGTTGTCATATCTAGATTTTTAAGGACATCCTCCATCTAAGGGTAATGATTTAACATTTTTCACCCTGTCTGGAATATTTACGCGGACATTTTCCAAAAATTAGTATGCCCTATCAAGAGCATTCCAGAAATTTCAAACCTATTTCAACTTTCTCAGTCAATATTTCAGCATTTTCTGGTGAATTTCACTCAAGAAACCGTAACACGTATATGGCCCACCTGGTGGGGTAGTCGGGAAGCTGTCACACAGAGTTGACACATGTTTTTGACGTAGATAAATCTGACACTTTTAGATACGAAATAATTTGTTTCCAAAGTTTCATCTTCGGTCAGTTTGAAGCAATATCTTTTTGCCCTATCTATACACCCGCATCCGGGGAATGGGATATATTGAAATTATACAACATGTATCATCCTTGGAGGCGGGGCATAGGAACGCAAGGATAAAGGATAGATGTGTAGATCCCCAAATTAAATACCCAGTGCAAAATTGATTTTTATCTGCGACTTATCTACTATTTTCACGCCTAAATACGAAATATTCCATACTTTCGTGAGAATTCGGAAAGTTCCACGACCGCGTCTAAAATTCTTTTGGGTTACCCTTACTCGATTCTCTCATATCCCCTTGCATAAGTTCCACGGACGTCATTCAGTTAAGTAATGGTTAATAATAGGCCTACTAATTGTTTTAATCGGTTGATCAAGATCCTTTATTTATTCTTTGACAGACATCCAACACAAAACCAATCCTCTGTATGCTAAGTCACCCCTTTGAGTAAACACACAGCGTGATAACATAGTTTGTCTTGAACTGCTTAACACAGAAAGAAGAATCAAACATCGTCACTGCCAGACCGCGTGACAGTCGAAGATTCTCAGCGCTGAACATCAATTCTTAGTCGAAAAGTTCAGGAGGGAGATTGTCTTACTTTTAGGGACGAAACTCGGTGTTCCTTTTCGTCAGGATGGCGGCGTTTAAGGCTTCATCAAAGCTGCTGTCGGTTTTCTGTTTCATCGCATTATGCTTTCCAACGGTGATTGGCCAATCGTTCCCCGGTGTGGCGGAACTCCTAGCAAGAAATAAAGAATGTAAGCGGATTCGGCATACTATTTTGTTTTGTTAATTAACAGGGTTTGACATTCCACAAAATTCAACTTGATATATCGGCCTATATTGTGACTAAATATTTGGATTGCAGAATTGACTTGCGAAAAGAAGGAGCTTGTAGGCCAATGGACTGTCGTAATTACATGTGCAGTGTTTTGAATTGCTATAGTATTTAACATGTCAATAAAAGTTTCAGTAATAACTACACCCTCTACCCACAAAAAGTAATGGGATTCCATATCTTTCCACAGATTATTACTGGTATACTGAATGGAGCCATGGGCGGCGATCCAAGGGGCCGAGAAGGGGGGGGGGCGATTTTCAAAGCTCGATATTATTTTGATTCCTATTTTGTTAGGAATTTTCATAGATTTTTTTTATTCAAAAGATAAATAGAATGGAAATAGATTAGTTAACTATATTTCTTCGGGGAAGAAGAAATAGATTAGTTAACTATATTTCTTCGGGGGAAGAGGGTTTCCAGGTCACACCTTCAAGTTTAACAATATAAATGTATCAACAGGACTGTTTTTACCTGCGAGGGTGTTATTATTTTGCATTCGTTATTCTTCTTGAAGAATTTCAGTTTGAATAAACTTAAAGCAGCAAATACAAACGTACAGTCATAAACATTGGCACCAATCGGGGGGGGGGTGGAGGGCGTGTTCCCACCTCGATTTTTTTTTTCTGGGAGGTCGTCCCCCTCCCTCGATTTTTAGGATTTTTTTTTCTAGTTTAAGGCATTTTTCATTTTATTATCTACAAACTTATTCAAATGGTAAATGTGCAGATAATAGATTATGAAAATCTATAAATGCGAGTGAGAGGGATTTCAACGTCGAAATTTCCACCTTTTTTCAAAAATATAGGAATCCTTGGGGCATTTTTCCCTCGGGCAAGGGTATTATTATTTTCGCTTCCCTGCTTGTGCTCCCCTCCCCCCCACTCGAGACGTAAAATCTCCGCTCCTGATCATAATCATTCCAATTTTTCATTGAAAGACACGATGCCACCATTCCAATTATCAGCAGTCATATTCATCTACACCGAGTTTATTTTTGTTTAAAAAATATCATTGTTTTATTAGGGCAAACTATGGATGTGAAGGCACTTTTGGAAAGCAAAGGCTTCAACTTCAACGACGTCAAATCCTCGGTACAAAACGAAGAAGAACTTACGTCGGTAAGTCACAACTCCTTGTCTATAATTCCACCCTTTTTTCAATGGTGTTCTTCTTTTCTTTCCTATGGGTAAAAATGATTAATACATTAGCTTTCCATTTTTCAAATGATGCCAGTTGCAATGGTTACCATGTTTTGGGCGAATAATCAACGATTCTTGCCCTACTTTCCTTCCTTGTTTCACTCATTGTCGTCTCTCAAGTTAAAGTTCAAGTTTTATCTTATTTCCATCAACAAACAATTTCATTATAACAAAACATAAGAGAATACAACATTTAACAAGTGCTGTAGAGGATTATAACATGGCTTATAATAATATATAATTTTACTATCAGCGCAAAGAAACATTGCATGATATTATACACACGTCTTTTGTAACATGAGGTAAACAAAATACAAAACAAACTAAACAAGCATGCTGCTGTACTGGTGGTAATAATGAAGTTGTATTAAGGGGACAGATTGTCCATGCCTTGTGGAGTTTTTTTTGGGGGGGGGCGGGGGGAATGATACAGGATAATGTGAAATGGGAAAGAGAGTCCCACTTGGAAGCAAGCTTGTCTTATTGTAGATCGCTCAGAACAAAAAAAAAGATAATGATAGTAAATTCATCAGCAAATTAACATGTATTCGTCAAA